>JANHFX010001001.1:7750-18058 GCA_027560015.1 Chloroceryle amazona | reverse complement strand
AGGGGGAGGGGGGAGTGGGGAGGGGGGAGGGTCGAGGCGGGGGGGGGAGGGGGGGGGGGGGGGGGGGGGGGGGGGGGGGGGAGGGGAGGAGAGGAGAGGAGAGGAGAGGAGAGTGCTGGGAAAGAGAGAAGCTGAGCCTGGGAAAAGGGGCAGAAAAATGTTTTTCCTAAGTGTTTCAGTTTCTTTTTTTTTTTTTTTTTTTGTTCCTTTTGTTTCACAATACTCCAAACAGTAATTAAGATTTTCTATTAACTGTCAACAAATTATGCTAATACCCTAAATTGAGCCTATTTTGCCTGCAACAGTAATTGGTTAGTGATTTCCCTGCCTGTGTCTTGACCCGTGGGTTTTCTCACCCTTTCTCCCTCTTTTTCCCTGTGGAGAGTGAGTGAGAAGTTGTATGGGTACTTGGCTTCCAGCCTGGGCCAACCTCTTATTATTTATACATTACAGAGAGAAATAGGCAACTCTGCAATGCAAGAAAACTGATCCAAAAAAAAAGTGCTTTCGATCAGTTGAAGCAATCTCTTCATAAGCTTAGTATCTGGGGGGTTTCTGAGTAAGGCTGATCAACCCATCCCCATCATTCCATAACCTTGGGAACAATTGCATCAGGAAAAGTAATCAAAAAAGTTCATCACATCCACTGTTTTCTCTATTTTCTATGGTTTCTGTCATTTATTACAGTTAAGCAATTGAACAACTCTCTATGCAAAAACTTCAGGTCTTGCTATGCTGTTGTATAGGTTAGTCACAACTTTATTTGAGCTTCAAAATGCTTTATTACATTGTGGTGAAATATACTGATGATCCCTTTTGCATTAAAGAAGAAAAAGATAGGGAGACATAGGATTACAACACAAGTTTTTGTGGCGTTTATGGTCAGCATCTATTCAAGATTGCATATTTCCCTTGATATGTTTAGGGAACATATATGTAAACATAACTAGACTAGTTATCTAGTTTTCTTATAGCAAAAACTCAATGAGTCTCAGGCTCATTATTTTAATCCTTGTGAACAATTATTTTTTCTGCAGAATGTAGGCTTCCACTGGCATTGTCTGATATGTCTACCCTGAACCTCAGTAAAGGAATTCTAGAAAACCACTGCCCCGTAGTCACAAATGACAATATGATATTTTGGGGTGCCCTAGGAGAGAAGAACAGCAGTCATTATGTTCAAGATGGGGTATTGTGGTGTGCAGGAAATCCTACCCAGTGTTTGAAGAGAAGACTCCAGTCTCTGGGGTGCAGTGATTCTCTGATAACAAGCCTTTCCCAGGCTATAAATTCTCTTTTAAAAGAATATGTCTGAAAAGAAAGTGTGGAGAATCATCAGACTGACTTGGTATTTCAGGGGCTTGAGTTGTGAACATAGAGAATTTCATGACCTGATTTTTTGGAAGCAGATGAGTCACATACCCTATGAGGCTTAAACAGTTCAGGTCATTTGCAATTCACAGTGCCTGTAGTTTAAAATTAGCGTGGGTTTTGGAGAGACTTTAATATTCATAATCTGACCCAATATTGAAATGTTCTTTAGAAAGATAGAGATTTAAGGGGAAATAATGTGAAGTGATATCAGGAGAATTTGCAAAGTAGCTTTAATAGACTAATTCCAAGTGCATTAGCTGCATTTCTGATCAGGAAATGCAGTTAATTTATCTAGCTTACCTTGAAATTGTAGACTAGTTATTCTATTTCTATAATTACCAACAGTGATTCAGCATATATTTCAAATACCTGAGGTTTTGGATAAATTTACTACACCATGCTTTCAAAATCATAGAGTTGAAAGGAGAAAAACAGCATAAGGGAGAAAAGTGAATTTGTTCAGATTTGGTTTTCCCAGTGTCAGGTGGATGTTGAAAGAAAATGGGATACTTTTTAACCAGGTACGATAAAATATTAAGGGTTTAATTATTAGACATACTAAATTATTGCACCCTATGTCCATTTCCACATCCTTTATCTAGAAGCTGAGACTTCCAAAAAGGGGCACATTGAGCAGCCAGCCAACTGTAGGTTGTGACAAGTGCTCCTGACTCATTAGAAGAGAAATCAGATGATCAGTTTAACTTTCAGCTACACTCTGTTAAATTGTTAACAACCATAATACACTTGTTTAGTTTGGAATTCAGACTTTTTTTTTTTTCCAACAGGACCGAACAGGAAATCTCTCTACATGTGAAAAATCTCAGAAGTCCCTGGTGCTACCCAGGTATCTGCAAACACACGCTTACATTGAAAACAGGCACAGAATTTGGGTGAAAGATGTCACTCAAATGCCTGCTTTCTACAGATTTTTCCGCAGAGAAAATGTTTAGGGTTTAAAAGCAATAGGAAGCTAAATGGCCTTTATGATTGTTTGGTGAAGCAAAGATTACAGGTATTGAGTTTTCAGACACAAATGGGGAAATGACTTCATGATTCACTGAAGCTTTCCACTTTCTTAGGAAGCTTTATTCTTGATTAGGTAATCTGTTGGTTTATGCTTTCATTCGAATAGCAACAGGTTTATGATATGAAACTCAAGTAAGAATAAATCTTCTTTATACTATAGAAGCAGAAGATTCATTAGGAAACTAGCAGCTTCCTAATATGATATGTTTAACTCTCACACCTTAGCCTTCATTTAGCTGTTTCTTGAAGTGCCTTTCTGGGCAGTTAGGGTCAGAAAAACACTCCACAAACTTTACCTGTTCCTGTCTTATATTCATTTTTCTTCATAAATACATGATCTGTGCTTCTCCACAGTAATTTTCAACCTAAGATCTCACAGTTCTTTAACTTCTTGGGAAACAAATGTGGTCCCTTCACTTGTTCAGTAAATAAATTGTAGTCAGCATGATCAGATACTTACCTTTCAAGAAAAACTGTGTCATAAAAGGTCAAACTAAATAATCATAGCAGTCTTGAACATGCACATTCTCTTGCAGTCCAGGTTTTATTGAGAGAGATAAGAAGGCTTTGAGAGACACACACACAAAAGAAATTGCTGTGCTTTTTAAACCAATAATTGTGCTAACTTTAGGAAAGGTATGCTGAAATATTATCACTTCAGGAGTTAGACCAACAAGAATAAATGTTCTTAATGTTCAGGTATGCTTAGGAGATTAGAAGCTTCTGTTACCTCGTTTTAGTTGTATTTGTTTCTTTTTCTTTGTGTCAATTTCTAATATGGAAATTTAAGGTTTTTCCATTTAGAAGTCCTGTGAAATCAAATAAAACACGCTGATATCTTCATTTGGAGTGAATCCTTATGCCTCTATCTGAGAAGACAGATTTTGTTCCACTGACATGAAAAACAAAGCCATGTTTCAGAATGTCACTGGGTTACCTTTGATCCTCCATCTCCAAAATGTCAGGCACTTCTTGTGCATCTTTAGAGTCACAAGGGAACTTTTGAGGAAATTTAGAGACATTCAGGTCACA
This sequence comes from Chloroceryle amazona, assembly GCA_027560015.1. NCBI lineage: Eukaryota > Metazoa > Chordata > Aves > Coraciiformes > Cerylidae > Chloroceryle > Chloroceryle amazona. The sequence continues at coordinate 14,623 of JANHFX010001001.1, read as the reverse complement.
CATTCTTGTGCTGTAGGAAAAGTCAGTAGCAGCTAGTTATCCAACACAAACTTCTTTGACTGTGGTCAGGAGTCATGTTCTTTATAATATATGACCACACAGGGATTAAAGCATCCAATGACCTGATGGTCTGTAACAAGCACTTTTATAATGGATTGCTCCTCAGCATTTTTTTTTTTTTTTTCTGAAAAAACCATGAGTTAATCAGGAAATTTTAACTGACTGACAATTTCCTGCTAATTATATGGTCCATTGTATATACATTTTACATGGAAACAGCTTGATTTTCTGATTATAACCACAAATCACCTCTGCAAGAAAAAGCATTTAAATTTGGAAATTGAAAGCTATCCATGTAAAGGGAAAAAAGCATTGACTCATACCAGTCACCTAAAATTTGCCTGAAAGTTCCCATTATGAGCCTGTGACTACATCCATTTCCATGAGATGGATACCTGCTTCATCAGTTTTTCTTTCTGAGCAAACAAAGTTCAATTTTTATTTCATCATTTCCTTCTCTGAGGTCCCAAGGGTATTGTCAAGATTAAGGGTCAAGGCCATCTGCTAGACCTATAACAGACCCTCTCTGTTAAATCCCCTCCCTTCCCAAAGGGGAAGAGAAAGGCAATAAAGGGAAGACACTTATGGGTTGGAAAAGTAAAACAGCTTTAATGAAAATAATAATAAGAAATATATACAAATGTACACAAAACCAGTATCAAATCAAACATCCCACCTCCCACTCCTACCCTACCTCATGACAATTACGTCACCATCACTACTGATGCTGTGGACCAGGCACTGGAAAGTCCCAGAGTGGACTTAGTGGCAGACAGGAACTAGGTTCAGCAGCTGGATTCTGGAACTGTATTCAGGAACACAGAGATCAGGATCAAAGGCAGAACAGTCTTCCTTGGATGCCAGCCATTGAAGAAAAGGTTTGACCTTCATGATGCCTCAGCTTTATACTGAATATATATGTGGGATGGAATCCCTTATTGGTCAGTTTTGGCTCACCTGTTCTGGCTACTCATCCCCACAGGTGCAATCTTTCTGCACCCCCAACATGGTGCACAAGATCCAGCAGTGGCCTTGGTATGCATGGAAACAAGTATCAGCCAGAGCCTTTCTGTGCACATCAGTCCTTGGTAGTAACTCTAAACATTGAGCTTTATCACTGCTGGAAGTAGACAATGGCTGCAAAAATCTGCCATTAACCTTAGAATTATAGGATCATTAGGGTTGGAAAGGACCTCTAGGATCAAGTCCAATCTTCATCCTAACGTCTATCTATCCATTAGACAATAGCCTCAAGTGTTTTTTAAACACCTCCAGGGATGATGACTCCACTACCTACCTGGGCAGCCTGTTCCAGTGCCCAGCCACTCTCACATTGAAGATTTTCTTCCTAACATGTAATCTAAACCTCCCCTGATGCAACTTGAGTCCATTTCCTCTTGTTTTATCATTAGTAATTTGGGAGAAGTGATGAACACCAGCCTCGCTACAACCTCCTTTTAGGTAGTCGTAGAGAGTGATAAGGTCTTCTCTCAGTCTCCTCTTCTCTAGACTAAACAACCCCAGTTCCCTCAGCCTCTCCTCATAAGACATGCACTTCCTTCAGAAAGTGCAGTTAGTTAGAAGAGACTGAGCTGAAAGTAAAATCACTGAACAGAATTAGTTCCGTTCTAACTCAATCCAGGACAGGTATTAAAATGTATAGATCTTAAGAGCAATCCAGTTGGTTTCACTAGCCACATGGAGTTGGTATTGTCTTCTTTAGTGTAGTAGGCTGTTACTTGGACCACGCAAACAAACAGAGTTCAGAGAGAGTACAACAAAGAGATCACAAATGATGGTGATGTTTTTATATTAATTGAAAGCAAATCAGAAGGACTCCAAAGGGTGTCAGCAGACTCTGAATGACTAAAAGAGTAAATAAACAAAATAAATATTTTAAAATTCCATTTTTGACAAAGAAAATAATTTTGTCCAGAGATTATGTTTTTAACTTTGGACAAAGTGAAAGTCAGTTGTGGGAAGCCTCTCTGACATATGACAGCATGTGTTTGAGCTGTTTTCAGACACTTCAGAATACAGGTGACATTCAGGAACACAGAAGTGTTGGATATAAAGAAAGTAGAACTCTATGACCAAGGTTCCAAGAAATGTTACATATAGATATATATATATTTATATATGCTGTACAGAAAGACAACAAAATAACATTCTAAATCCTAATCAGTAAAGGTGGATCTCACTAACAATAATATTATACTTAGTTGACAGTGATACAAGTTGGACACCTATAGATCACTTGTAAAAAGATTTCTTTTCTCAGAGTTTGTGAGAAATAGGCAATATAATTACAATGAGAGACCAGCCCCTCCCTGGAGGACTTCATCCCACAGCTGAAGGTGACTGTGGTGCTTCAATACTTTTCTCCGCATCTTTGGCCTTGGGATCATTTACTGCTGTTGTCCCCTCCCAGGATGTCTGTCTAAAGTGGTAAATTTGTCAGTCCAAAAAATAATTTCTTGAGCACTGGAATTCAGGTCATCATACTTTTGGAACAGACATCTTACCACTCTCCCAAAGAATTCTTGACCATGGCTCAAGACTTGTCACCACTTGCAAAAGTCAGTTCAGGAACACACACCGCATTTGGAAGAGGACGAGGATTTAATAGATTGAATATGGCACTCTATGACAGTTAGTCTGTCAGATACATCTCTGAGCATGTATGGTTTTCATGCACACAGACAAAATGCAAAGCAATTCAGTATAAGGCAAAAAACCTCTTCACAGTAACAATGATGCTGGCCTGACAAGTGTGATCCAACTCTTTATCTGAGGAAGAACTGGAGCTTTCTTCAAACCTTCAATCTCTGTTTAATTTACTAGAACAGATGTAACACAGACCCCTCCACAGAGAACAAGCCTTCTTTATTCTCTATTCCAGCTTTCCAGGAGAGCAAGAGGAGGTTGCCCTGTTCTTCCTCCAGACTCTTTCACTATTCCATTCTAGATTTGTGCTCCTGCTTGGGGAAGAAGAGACAGGATGAGACCTTGGAGATCTTAACAAGTATACTAATTATTTTTCCAGGACTTCTGTGTGTGGACCAAATTATGAGGTGGGTTTTTTTTGTTTTGTTGTTTTTTTTTTGTTTTTTTTTTTTGTTTGGCTGGCTGTTTTTTTTTGGGTTTGAGGTTTGTTTGGTTTTGGTTTGGTTTCGTTTTTTTTTGTTTGTTTAGTCTGTTCATTTTTACTGGACTACATTTCTGCTAAGAAGGCAACTACAACCAGACAAATGCTTCTTAAATTATTCTTACAAGAAATTAATTTTGCCAAAGCCATTTATTACAGATGTACCTAACGAAAGTTAGGAATTTTGCTACATTCTGTTTGTATTTTGACCAGCTTATAGTACAACTAGCATTTGACAAGAGTTGCTGTCATTTGTTTTGTGCAATTATCTTTCTCATCCATTTCCTTAGTGACCTTCTTTGTTTGAAGAAATTTAGCAAAACTGCTGGTGACTGGAAATGAAAAAAGCAAAAAATACCTGTGTGCTTCTGTGAGCTTGCTGGTAAGGGAAGAAGAGGGTCCCTCACTCAGTCTGTCTTATCACAATGAATCCCAAGAGCTAAGGAACAGAATGGAAAACAGTGCTTGTGTTTGATTTTTCCATTAGCAGTGTCCAAATACACACTCAAGACTGTAAGCTTGAAACTGCAATTGTGTATGTAAAAATAATCAAAGAATTAGTAGCATTAATCACAGAGGGCAATAAAGCTTTCAGATCAGTATTTCAATGGGGTTTTAGCTCATAGTGCAGCAATTTTCTTTAAATCATGGCAATTAATTTATAACCTAGTTAAAGGAATGGCAAGATCTGTACAGCAACACAGAGTTTTGGAACGCACTTCACTCTTTCAAGGAAAATTAAGACATTATATGGTTTGTACTTCAATTAAGAGAAATTCCTGCTACTTTTTCTAAAGCCTTTCAACTGAAGATGTCAAAGTACATTACATAAAATAATATTTATTTTTTTTTAATCAATATATCCACAACTGTGACCATAAGCAAAATTAATTAAAGCTTAATATGAAGACATTTACATTCATGGAACCAAAGAATAATTAAGGTTAGAAGGGAGTCCTGGAGGTTATCTTGTCCAAACCCTTAGTCAAAGGGGGATCATGTTTGAATTTACATTAGTTGCTTAGGATTTTGACTTTTTCTTCTTTGGATTTCCTTATTTTTTTCATTTCACTCTTCTATCCCATTCTTCAAATACTTGTCTTTCTTTTCTCTCATCTCTGATTTATATTTTACATTTTTTCTCATCCTCTGTATTTTTTTTCTACTTCTTTTTCTGTTTCTTCATTTTTAAAATTGTCCTTCATCTCCCTCCTTTCTTCACCAGTATTTCCTTTCTCCTGCCTTCTTTATTTCCTGTCTAATCCTTCTGCTTCTTTTTCCTTCCTTGAAGTTCTTATCTTCTCATTTTTTTGCTGTCTTTCACTCCTTTATTCTATACTCCTCTTCTGACAGTCTTGTTCTCTAATCATCTCCTTTTCAAATAGTTTAAAGGATCTGCAAGACAAATAGTATTTTTTAATGATCGTGGCTCTTGCATAAGTTGGTAAGGAGAAATATTTTACCCTAAATCTGCATATCCACTTCACAGCCCTTCTCTCTTTGCATTTGCTACAATCACAGTCACCATATTCCCTCGCCACCTTCACAGAATGTGTGAGGGAAGTTTAGCATTGATTATATTATATAGCTACAATCTCTATGAGGCAACAAGAGCCATTTGAATTGTGCCTTCAAACTGTCTAGTGATATATTTATAAAGTGCTTCTATATACACAAAGAATTTGTATAATGGAACATACTTTATCTTCTGGGATAACTTCCTATCTTCTGATAATGACTGGTCTTTCAGAGCTTAAAGTTGTATTTAATTAAACAATAATCAATAGCCATGGTTAGATGCATTTGTTAGATCAATACATTTTTGAACCCATTGGTAATTCCATTTTCCACAACCTACAGTAGCAAACACTTCCTCTGTGCCATGTTTGAAATACGATTTTTTTTGCTTTTAACCTTTGTCTGATAATTTCTGTTGTTCTTGTATTCTGAGAAATAATGAGTAAACATTCTTTATTTCAGTTTTTCTGCATTAATGAAGTCATGAAACTCCATGTCACAAGATCTTGTCAAAGCTTAATGTCTGTGTGGTTTCAAGGGGAGACTGGACAAGGTTACTGAGCATAATTACATCTGTAGAACTCATCTCCAGCTCAAAAAATCCCGAGCTGCAGTTATTGCAGGCTCAGGAAGTAGTAACAAAAATATCGCATACACTAACCCTGATCCTATACTTAGTTCTGGACATTTATTTTTGGCCACAGGTAGGATATTGTTTCAGATGAGCCTTTGATATGACACATTATAGCTGATCTTACATTCTTATTCAGTATTTCATTTCTGCCTTACCACTCTTCAAACACAATACTAAAATTTTTAGCAAAGTTTTTGACAGCACATCATTTTGACATCCCTTTCTGTAGCAGAGAAGACATCTTCATGAATAGAAGCCTTGTATATAGAGCTTGAGAGAAGGGGATGGTGTGCTAATTATTGAATGGCAATCTATGGCATCACCTGGTCTAATTGAGATATACAGTCCTTTGTTAAATGGGTCGGCCATGGGTCAAGAGAACAGGTGGTTGAGCACAATTTCATAACTGCCTGTTTAATATTTGGCTCTGAAATTTCCCTGAAGTTGTTGGGGAGGACGGACAGGATCATTATCAAAGATTGTTTGGAGAGGCAGAATCTATACTGGTGGGGAAACTGCTAATTACCATCTAATCTTTCCAATTTGGGCAGCAATAAAATTTAAATAAGATTGGCAAGTAGCAGGATGGCTTTCAGAGGCCTCTCCCACCACTGTTCCTGTCCCCATAGCCTGACACCAGATGCAAAGCTTCAGTCTGGATGTTCTTCTACTGCTTCATAAATTATGACTGTTTAGTTGTGCATAATTACAAGGCACTGGATTGAATAGGATTAAGACTGAAATTGTCAGTTTTCTAAACACATTAGCAAATCTTGAAATTTGGATCAAAATCTGTGGCTATTTTTTTTAATTTTAAAACAGTTCTGCCCTTTCCCAGAGTATTTGTATTACCATATTATGCTTTATAAATGCTGTAAGATTTATGAAAACACCCCAAATTGGCCACTGAAAACTCTCAGCAGCATGAATTATAAATGGCAGCATACAATACAGGCAGCATGGATTTACAATTAGACATTCCTTCAGCATGCAACCATTCCAAAGTATGCAATGCTTTGTGCCACACACACTTCAAGTCCAGGTGTTAGGTGTTAGGTGCTCTGCATGTGCAAATGAATGCAGGTAAAGGTCTGTGTAAGATATACTAAAGGTATTATAAGACATGACTATTTATTTATAAATTAATTTTATTTTTAAATACAATATCATCAGCTTGACATACATATATGAACGATATTCAAAATCAAAAGACTAGAAAATGTACTTTTTCTTCCTAACAGTAGTGGAAATCTAACCACAAATTTATTTTCTGTTTTCTTTCAATTAAAAATCAGTAAAGATGTTTATTTTCTAATTTAATTTAGAGAAAAGTATTGAAACACTTGTCACAATGGTGACTCATTATTGCATATTTCATCTCAATACAGTTCATTACCTCATAATTCAAACAGAAGAGAATAAAAGCAAGCTCCCTTCCCTTCCCTTCCCTTCCCTTCCCTTCCCTTCCCTTCCCCTTCCCTCCCTGCCCCTCTTCCCCTCTTTCCTTCTTTCC
>JANHFX010000999.1:0-25700 GCA_027560015.1 Chloroceryle amazona | reverse complement strand
GAGGCCCTGATTTACAGCCGAAGTGTAAATCCTCCTGAATGTGGTTAAAGCTCGGTCGGCTGTGGTGCTCGGGGACATGGTTAGAGCTGGGGTAGTAGGGTTAGGTTGAGGTTGGACTCGATCTTGAAGGTCTTTTCCAACCTGAGCGGTTCTGTGATTCTGTGTGGCAGCAGCGGCGCGACTACAGGTGTTTCAGCTCTGAAACACACACTGCAGCACAGCAGGCTTCTCTGAAAAAATCCTCTGGGCTCTAAAATTATCAGCATTGAGGCAGCAGAAGGCAAAGCAGCTTTTATTTTCTTCTGCCTTAGAGGGAGAATACTCGCTTGCCCTTCAGGGTGATTACAGCCCATTTACCAACACTTCTTTTTGCATTTCAGACCTACATTTTGGAACGACCAGTCACAAGCAAGAAGTGTGTCTTTTCAGAGCCTGGAGCGGTCAGCACAAGGGTAAAGTTTATTTTACAAAAAGAATAGTTCCAGCTGAATTCACATTGTGAAATTACAGGTCCTTTTAAAGCAAAATAGAGACGGTGGCAGGTTAGGGTCAGGGAAGGAAGATAATGACATCTGCTGCAAAGTGCATCCAACAACTGCCCTCAAATTTGTAAGTTTTTACAGGACATTTTTCTTTTCTTTGTATAATTACGTGAAAGAATAGAACTAAAAAAACCCAACTAGATGCTGAAAGCAAGCTCGAGGGTTACTCGGGGACTGCAAGTGGAGACATTATAAATGGTGTCTCAAATGCTGACTGATGTCAGAGCTATGGGCTCTGTCCTTCCTGTCACAACCAGGATGGAGGTCTGCAACCTTGCTGCCCACTCATGTGTCCCCAGGGGGTGTCCTCCCTGTGCAGCTGGCCAGGGCAGGACCCGCGGGGGCACGATCCCCACGAGGGCTGGCCCTGGCTGCACACTCCTTGCTTTGCAGCCATTGCCCTGACCCCACAGAAGTCACCTCAATCCCTTTTGCTCCAGACTGCAGCTGTCAAAACGCACATTTGTCACAAGAGGGAGGGTTGCTGCCAGCTTTGCGAAATCGCACTTTAAATACAGATTGCACTTGCCACACAGACTGGCTTCTCCCAGGCACAGCTGCAGTGTCCTGCTGCCCCCGCCCCGAGGGCTCCCTGTTGGTGTAACAAACTGTTCTGGGCTGTGTTTGGAGCTCACCTCCCGGTGTCAGTCCCACCTGTGCCAGCCCTGCGCGTTTGCCCCTAAGAGCTGTGGGCAACAGAGGAGTCAGGAGAGCCCAGGGCTTCTTTGCCAGGGAGATCATCTTAATGAAGCCCTCCCGACTGCCTGAGGAGTTACCTTTGGCCCTTTGAGATGACCAGAGGGACTTGCAGAGATTTTAAGAGACTTTGGGGCATGTCTTAGTGTATCTCTGTTTGGACATTACTGAATCCTACCGAGACCTTCCACAACCCTGCATTAAAACGGAGATTCTGTTTATAGTTGCACTCTTCTTACGAGTAAACACAACCAGAAAAAGATAGAAATAATCACTTCCCACATTGTCTTGCTTGAAAAAAACACCAGGCTCCACAGTTGCTCCCATTCTCTGTGCCCACGCAGACATGTGGGGTCAGTTCTGTGGGTAGAAAGCAGGGCCATTCAAGTTTCCAGTGAAGATACATTACCTGCAGAGCACAGCTCAAATCCTGCTCTGTCTTGATAGCACCAAGAACTTGTCCCACTTTGAGAGAGGCCATGAACGAACCAACCAGTTGGAGCCCTTGCTCTCCCCCAGCTTCAGAGGCGGCGTTTCCACCCTCAGACACAGCCCGGCTCTCACTGCAGCTCCCCCCAAGGTCCCGGTGCTGCCAAGAGCTGCGAGTTTAAAAGTAGCTGAGCCTCCCACATGGCATCATGATTTACTAAACCACTAAGATATTGGGTCAGCCTTGTAGATCATTTTAATTATTTCAATAAACAGGTTGTGGAAATAGATCAATAGAAAATATGGCATTTAGACTTACAATGCTGTGCATTCATTATGGGAAAGAAATTGTATTAACTGATTTAGGAGCTAATAATAACTGAAAATAACAATTTAATGGAAGCCTTCCAATCCTGCACTTTCCAAGCAGAATACAGCTCTACAGGGCACCCATTTTAATCTCAATCTAGTATACATAGCAATTTTTTGACTCTCAGAGAAATGTCAGTCAAGTACAAGTAACTTGCAGACTTTCAGCATCCCATAAATTACATTATAATAAAACAAACCCAAAGAAACTGTCAACAACAATTTTTACATACTGGCAGGGTCAGAGGAACCAGGCACATGGAACATAAGAAAATATGTTGCCCTGTAAGGAAGTGGAGCTGCGGCACAGCAGGGCAATTTTCCACTGGCAGTTGCTGTTCCTGCGAGCCCGTGGTTTGCGCTGCTGGGCTTGAAGGGCTCTTCTTGCTCTAAAATGGTTGGGGTTTGTCTCAAACGTGTGAATACTAAACATACCCTGTATACATAAAATAGAGAGATATATATGAAGAGAGAGGGAGGAAAACAAGGCAGAACCACCTGATCTCTCCTGTGCCGCAAAAGCCCGGCGTCACCATTCGGTAGCTGGGGTCAGCATTGCTCTATGGATTATTTTACTGCAGCTAAACTAAATCTGGTGTGCCGTGTCCTGGTTTCCTTCAACGCACGCATACTCACCCGTGCTGCTGAAGCATTTCCTCCTGAAATAAGCTGTCCATTGTGACTATTTAATGCCTTATTGGCCAGCGAGTAACTTCACTGAACCAGGCAGGCACGGCTGTGGGCAGAATTTGAGCTGCAATCAGATAGTGCACCTATGTTGCCTGCTCGTTTGAAAGCCTGCAGCCTACTGATAGGCAGCTGTGGCAGCAGCTATCTCCACTCTGGTTTGCAGGCAGACTTAAGCTTTTCTTCAGGCCTTCAGGCTGGATAGCGTTGGAATGATGCATTTCATCGCACCCCAATTAGCTAGGGATGCATGACAAAAATCATTATCAGTGAGTTTATCTGGGAAAACAGCTTGTTTTGCTACTTGGTTCAGCACATGAAGAAAAAACAAACCACCCACACCCTTTTCCCCCCACTGAGAAAAGTCTGATTTAGAGCAGAGTGAAACTTTGAGCTGTGGCAAATCGTGCTGCTGTTGTTTATTCACTTGTCTCCTTGAGCTCCATCCAACTGTTTTGGGAATGTTAAGTGCTGCTCAAATAAAAATAAATGGCTTCAGCATGACCGCAGACCTGACTGAGCACATTCCCAGCTCAGGCTGTACCACGTGTCCCTCTCCTGTTCCCGAGACCCCATGGCAGGTCAGCTTTACAGCACCCCCAGGTAAATGGCCCCCGTGGCTTCCCGTCCAGACCCCCTCCCCATTCTGCAGTCGCAGCCCCAGCTCTAAACAACAAACTGGACGATGCTTTTCCCGAGCCCTGTGAATGGCAGCGGCGACAGATGCGCACGGAATGAAGGGAAGCGTGCTGCGTGAGCACGTGGCGTTCTCATGGCCATCAACATCAGCAGCGCTTCCTCTAGTGCTGCTCTGCTCCAAAAACCCGCAGTGTCAAGGTCTGAATTACCCCAGGCAATGAGCCTAAACTTGGGTGACTTTTCCAGGCACATTTACAAGCAGGCTGACAAACACGTTCTGAACCCAGCAAAGCATTGCTTTTGAGATGGTTTGTTTTAGTGAAATGCTTTCTTATAGCGTAAGTAGCATTAAGACCTCTCTGGTCTTAAAATAATTTAACTCTTGGGTTAATAAAGAGATTTTAATTTCTTGAAAAATACTGTAAAAAGTGTGACTCTTTGACACTGTTGCAAGCTGGCTTTAGTTCCATGTACTCAGTCTTTATATTAAAAGCACGTGTCGGTTTGGATTTTGCCAGGTGCCTGGTGCGTGTCCCTAACCACCCGAGCCCCCCTGGTCCAGTGGCAGTGAGGTGAGTCTCGCTGCTGTCTCTCCCTCCTCCCTGACGAACGGCAAGGTGGCCACATCAGCAAACCCACAACAGGATCTGCACCAGGTATGTACGCAGTTTGGGGCATCTTGTCTTGTCAAGCCTTGCTTACTCCTCTGGAGACTGACCCGCCAGTGTTCTTAATTATTAAAAGATTTCCCTGTATAAGGTGCCTGGCTGCTGGCATCAGTGGGACTCAGCTAGTGTGGATAAAGTCATCAGCTCAACCACTGACTTCACCATAAGATGAGGTTCATTTTAACCAGGATTGCAATTAGCACCTTGCTGTGCATTTAACTGGCTTGAGACTTTGACACCACTACACTATAAAAGTGGAAATCATATGGAAGCACTCTATAAATGGATTACACTAGGATCATTATTTGTAGCACTGAATGATTGCATCTCTACTGTCTACAGTGAATTAGCATAAACGAATCACAAACGTGAGTGCATTTGGTAAAGGTCTTAAAGTAACCAATGTTTCCTTAATCAGACTGTACATTTTCAGCATCTCCTTTGATTTTGTTGCGTTCAGCTGCTCCTGTGCACTTTTGCAAGGGCTACATTCCCCTCAGGGTAACAGATAGATATGGTTTGGTCCAGATCATCACTCGGTACAGATACTCCTTGGCCTGCTGGATTTAGATGTGCACATCATGTCCTCGCCCAAGGATCGGTCGACACTCCCGAGGAAGCAGCGCTGGGCTCAGCCACGGCAAGGCACACTGACAGGTACCTCCAGCTTCCTGAGCCGGGGCGATCTGTGTGCGGTACAGGAAAGGGGGTGCTTCAACCGCATCCCAGTTCCTGTCAGACACGGGATCAGTCTAACCAGGGAAAGCAGGCACTTCAGGAACCGATGGGTGGCTTTTCCTTGAGCCCCTGCAGTTCTTGCTGGCTGGCAGCTGGGGCAGAGGCAGTGGCTGTCCTGCTGGAGAAGGGTGTGTGAGGATGAGCCTGGCAGCTCAGCCCCTGCTCTCCTCCTTTCACTGCTATTGAGGGGATCTCCCAGAAAGCAGAGGAGTCAAAAAAGGAGCTCTCGCCACCATGCTGGTGATGCTCTGGAGGCCCCAGAGGACTGATTCTCTTGAGTGCATGTCTCAGAGCACAGCCTACCCCGTGGGAGGGCAGACGTCCCAAGGGGTAATCTTGTTACCAGACCCTTGCTGAAGTCTGGCCAAGCTGCTGTAGGTCACAGCAACCCACCACGCTGCTCTTCTTCAGAGGGAAGGATAAGTTCAGACACTGGCCTTCCTCATACCATCCTCACAGTGCAGATGCTCTCCCTGTGGGGCTGATGCCACAAATTTAAAACTGTAAAACAGTTGCTTAATGACAGCCTGACAGGTATCAGTCACTTGGATCAACTCTGACAGCTCTGAGAGTGCTGAATACAACTGTCCAGAACAGTAAGGAAATACAGAACAGCATATATATTAAAAAGAGGCTCTGCCATGGGAATTTAGAGCTAAACCTCATATTTACCATAGACTATAAATACAAAAGCAGTGTTTAAAAAAAAAAAAGAAATTAAAAGCTACTATAAAAAAATGCATTGCTTGGAAATTGTAAGTATCCTACTAATTTTTGCCTGAACAGCTGACTTCAACTGTCAGCCTAAATATCAAGAGCTGCCTGGGTACTGTGCAGCTCACCCCAAAGCCCAAACTGAGTCGCAAGAGTCACAGGATTGTCAGAGGAACTTACAAACCTGAAAAATACTGCTCAAGGTTATTAACATGGAGATGAATTGAAATTTTGGGCAGGTCTGGCTGTGGGATAGAGGAAAAAACAGCAAAAAACCCTCACCACCCCCTTTCACATCCTCCCGAGAGTAAATCCCCAAAACATCCTACTGGAAAAGTATAATCCTCAACTGAACCATAAGCATGTTTGAGTTATTATCAACACCTCGGCCATTTAATGCGTATTAAACTACAGCTGATTTTCCATAAGAGCTTGAAGGACCATTTTTAACAATAACAGCAAACCAAATCTATAGGCAGCAAATGGGGAAAGCCATTAACTAGTGCTACAGCACAGGCCAATTTGCCTCAGCGTAACTGGGATTTGCATGGAATGTCCATAATTGCTATAATTAAAAGGCTGCCCGTCACCAGAGGAAAGATGGGTTTCAGTCCATCCACTGACGTCAGCAGCAAGCCTTCAGAAAGCCACCTTGACGAGGGCTGTGTTCTGGGTTGTCACCGACGCAGCGCTGAGCCACCTCGTCCCCCCGGCTGGCTCCACTTCTGGGAACAGCCATCTTCGCGCCGCAGAGTTCTAGAAACACGGTCTAAACCAAGAAACCCCTCCCTTCCTCTTCCCCATCGCCTGTCAAACCACATGGCCGTGCCCAGACAGGGCGATGCAGGACTCCCTCAGGGCTGCCTTAATGGGGCACGTCCAGCCCCCACCTTCTTCCCTCTGGTTTGGGGTCTGAGCGGTTTCCTGTGGAGTAACTGTGCCTGTCACATGGATGGACAGAGCCCCAGGGTCTGTCTCGGGGCATCTTGCTGGCCCATGAAGCCCTCAACTGCCTGGCAGCACCCCCCCAAAAGGCTGCTGGGGACACACCACAAAAATCCCAAAACAGCAAAGAAGAAAAGAAAACAAACAAAAAAAAAAACCAACCCCATCTTTTTTGTGCTGTAAGCCAGTGTTCTACCACCCAACTGCTCTCTGTAGCCACCAGCAATAATTTACACCCGTTGGTATCCTGGCACTCTCCCACAGCTCGAAGCACTGGTGGCAGAGTCCCTGAGGTGATGGTGTCCCCATGGGCCAGGGCAGCCCCCCCAGGCTGCAGGTGCTGAGCTCCCTCGGCAGGGCTGGGCGAGCTCGCTCCGCTCCCAGCAAAATCAGGCAGCACGCTCGCTCACTGCCAATTAATATTCTCACACCAACCTCCCCTCCAATCAGTCTTTGCTAAAAGCATTAATTAAGACTTTTAACATTTTTGATCCCATCAGTTTTCTGTTCTCTTCTTATTAAATAGATGTACTAGGGGAGTTTGAATAATAACTGCTCGAAGTTTGGGGATAATGACTAAATGAACTTTGCCAGCCTCTGGCTAAGCATGAAATTTACTGTGCAGTAACAAATGCAACAGCGGCAGCGCATACATTCACCACCCTAGCTGTGACACACAAGAGTAGCAGCACATTATTTACGTACTAAGTGAGCCTGGCTTCCAGAAAGGTTGATGCAGGAACTGAAGAACACCATGCTCAGCCGCTCCTTTGCATTCTCCACCACGGCGTGACGCTGCTCGCTTGCCCGGCTTCCCTTGGGTGCTCGCTGGCCCGCGCCCCACTCACAGCCATGCTGTCAGGGCAGCGCGCTTTATTTTCCTTGGGAGTGGTGCCAGAAAAGGAGCATCCCAGGGCCTAGGTAATTTGCATTTTACTTGCTTGGTCTTGGCACTCTGAAGGTCACCTGTATGCTACAAAACTACTTTTGTTCCATGTATTGTCACACGTGCGTGGCGCCAGCGTCAGCTCTGTTACACTGTTGTAAATCCATTCATTTTTGTAGAAATCCATTAACTTGCAGTGAATTTATAGCAGTATAAATGTGAGCAAACTATGGCTGATGGTGCAGACTGGAAATATTACAAGGAAAAGTGCAAAGTTCTATTGATTTTCTCTCAGGAAAAATGTGTGTTTCCTTATGATTAGATTACAGATGACTCAGCTCTGGCACCTAACAACAGCCATCACTCTGCTTGCTGGCTTAGCGAGGAGGAGCTGCTGAGGGTGCTGACCCCTGGGCAGGGACCAGGGGCTGTCTCCCCAGGTGCCCAGGGACGCACCCTGCCCACCACCAGCGCTGGAGACCTTTCTGCCTGGCTCTGCATGGCACTGCAGGAGACAGGCCGCCCTGCCATGGCTCTGCAGTCCAGGCACTTACTCCTAATCGATTCTGACAGCAGACACCACGAGGAATGCTGAGATTTATGAAAGAGCAAGATTTGCCACTAGCCTCTGTCCATTAAGGGTACAGCAAAACCTCGCTTTGCCCTTTGTAAATACAATCAGCAGAAGTGAGGCAGTTGCCCTTTTCAGAAGAAAGAGCACTCTCAAAGGACAGATGTTTTAGCAAAAGCCCTTAACACACTCACGGGCAATAAGGCTCCAAATTCTTTACATTTTTCCATCAAGATGTTTCTTGTTCCTTTAAGTGCTTTTTAAAGGCTAAATATTGTACTGAAAGCTGCAGCCTCCTCTTTAGCCACTTGTTTCCCCCACCCTACACAGACGCAGGGCCAAACACAGGCAGCAAAACCGGCCGTCCCACGTGTGGAAACGGTGGCCCCAAAGCCTGAAGGACGCGGGCTGCACACTTGAAGGCAGCAATACAGCAAAGGTGAAAGTAGAGCCAGGTTATCTTGGTGTCTGCTCCCTCAGTGGTTAACCTATGTGCTGGGAATGAGGGGTCTCTGCATGTGTGCAGGTCTCCACTGCAAAGCCTACGTGCATAGAGTGCTCGTTAGAAGAGATTTGTTTTATCAAATCCTCGGGTTATTGTTTATTCATTCTGGGGTTTTACAGTGAAGTGGAGTATATGAATTGTTATTCCTACGGTGGCACGCTGAATTCTGATCGCAGAAAGGATAAAAAAAGGGTTATTTTTAGTTGCAGATTTAATATTTTTTCACCTCTAATGTGATTAAAAGACCTTGAAAATTCTACTTCTGCCACTGCACTTCCAGTTGCTGCCACATCCCTGGGTTACCTGCAGGTAGCAGGCTACAATTCGGAGGGAAGGACAAATGCAAGATGATGTATTTCCTCCCATGTCTTCTGCAAACGACAGTGTGCAGCCCGAGACAGAATGTGCTCCATAAGCGATTCACAGAAGTATCAGAGCAGAGCAGATGATCTTTTTGCTAAGAGACCACGCTGAGGTGGAGTTCAGGTTGAAATAGGAGCATAACTACTGCCAGATAGACACACTCCACTGCTTTGAGCATCAGCTCTTTCTTTAAACAAATGTAGGCAGATTTTCTTCTTCCTCTTGCAAAAAATAAAACTGGCTTGGTTCTCTCCCTCAGAAGCAAGACAAGTCACTGAGAAATATTCCCTGCCCTTGACACGATGTAGCAGTGACGATGAGCTCGCCGGAGGACCCACAGCTCAAACAGGCAGGTTTCACTTTCCTGACCAGCCATTACTCAAGAGGATTAACGCTCTTGTGACACTACAGACTCCACACGTACCTCTGCACTGCATAATTGTCCTTGACAAGTTCCCAGGCGTGAATGCTGGTATTAATTTAGGCATGGTCAGACATTCAGATCTTTTTTTCCACCCGTCTTTTTCTCTCAGGTTCTAAAGGACTTGCCCTCCCTTGCACGTACAGAAGCCAAGGACCGTGCTCTTCAGTGTCTCACCCTCTGATGCGCTTCCAGCCTTGCAACAAGCCAAAGTGGAATGGTTATGGGTTATTCCCCAATCCACAGGATGCTACAGCTGGCATTAAGGGGATTTTATCACCGTTGGATCCCCACGGTGAGTTTGCCCCAGCCCGCAAGGGCTGTATCTCAGCACAGTGTCATTGCATGTATGAAACACGCTCCGTCCCACACCTGGTGAGATGTGAGTGGCAAAAATCCCTCACAATCAGTGGCAGGCCTAGAAAATGCAAATTCTGACCATCTGAGAAACTGAAAATGCCTTCCTGCCCTCCTAGAAGAGGACTCAAGTACGAGGTGAGACAATAGTCCTGCTTTTGCTGCACAGCTTCTGCTGACAAGTGTCCTGCTGGTGCTGTTGCTTTAGCATTTCCACAATTAAGGTCCTTTTCAAATGAAAGGGTAAGAATCGCAGTCAGACGTGGGAGATTTCACAGTACTTCGCTAAATTCAGCTAACGAAGGTGGTGTTTCTTTACCAAATCGTCCTGTTATCTCACTTAAAACCCAAGCATTTTGGAACAGAAAAAATAACTGCTGTATTTGCTGTAAAAAAGCCCTTTGTTTCATTATGGGAAAGCTCACTTGGTAAGACAAATGGCACAAAAAGACCTCTGACTATATTTTAAACAAATATTGGAACCAGGTCTGGGAAATACAACATTCCAGGTTGATTCCTTTTTATTTTCCACTACTTGATCCATCTTTTTTTTTCCAAGAGACCTGGAGAAAACCAAAGCAACTTACCTTGACTGCTCCCCACCACCCGACTAGATCTTGCATTAGCTGCCCAGAGACCGCCGGTGTCATCGCAGGAGTTACGGCTACTTGCTGTTGGCACCTTCTGCCGGGGGCTTCGCATTTGCAAAGTCATAAATGACCCATTTCAATTTTATTTTGTTTGTGATGCACCTTTCCTCGGTTCTGTGACAAGGTAGGGAACAGCCACAGCCACGAAGCCTCCTCAAGGGAGCTTCAGGACACAGGGAAAGGCACCAGGCATCTGTAAAAACTTTATTTCAAAATCTTTTTATTCAACTGTTATTCAGCAATATACAATACAGTTTATAAACAAATGTCTTACCTTGTTTCCAATCTTCATTTAAAAATAAATATTATCGACCGTGAATATTAATTATGGTAAGATGTACCATTTTAATCAAGATGTCTTCAAAAGAAATAATTTAATTAAAAAAAAAAGAAAAAGGAAATCAAAAAAACCCCTAAAGACAATAATCTACTAAAAATATTTCCTTTCTTAGGAAGGGCTTTGACCCAACATCTTTACATATTGTCATAAAGATAACTGCTCAACAGTTCGTGCAAAATGAAGAGTCGGAGGAAAGGTTTAGAAAAGAAAAAAATATTACATTAAAATAGAGAAATCATAAGCGCCATGCGCAGAGCAGGGCTTTACACTGGAGTCTGGAAACTAGATGCGTTATTCTATGTGGTTTACTTTCTGTGTCATCCCCAAAAATATGTTTTTCCCCCCACGTAGAATTTATCATGCTTCTTTCAGTCTCTTTCTGTCCATCTTTAAAACAGTAGGTATCTTTATTTTTGCCAGGGGTTTGCTCTGTGTTTCAATAGGTTCCTTTTCGTCCGGCTGAGGAGGAGTGGAGGAAGCAGTCCGTCAGTGGTTTACTAATAAATGAACAAGCTGATGCAGTATTAACAGGGACAGATAGAGGAGGGGGTCTGTAGCGTATGTAGGTCCCGTACCTAGAAAAAGAAAGAGACAGGGGAGAGATGGAGATTTAATTCTTTATCTTTTCCAATATAGAAGATTAAATGCAGAAGAGAAATATAGGAAGATTTATTTTTATCACTTTGGAGCCAGGGGTCAGAAGCTTAATTTTAATAGTAAAACAGCATCCTCAAGCTATCCAGCTCAAATAGCTTTCTCTTCCCCCTCCCAAATCTACCTCCACTTCGGTCATTTCATTATGCATTACTAATGGATGCCTCAGCTTGGCTTCAGCCAAGTTACCAGCAATTGAGATTGCTATAAATACACCTTAATCTGGTATATACTTTCTTGAGAAATGACAGGTATCAACCACCCATTACGTTAAAGGGAAATGACAAATGCTGCCGCCGTACTCCTTGATTAACAGGACATGAACCCATTTCATTTGGAATGGGAACAGCAAGACCTTGACATCTTCTTTACCTTTAATAGGAAAGAGTGGAATTTTAAATTAAAAGTGAGCTACAGCACAACGGAGGTCAGGTGTGGAACACCTCAGGAGCTACAGCACAACAGAGGTCAGGTGTGGAACATGTCAGGAGCTACAGCACAACAGAGGTCAGCCGTGGAACACCTCAGGAGCTACAGCACAACAGAGGTCAGGTGTGGAACACGTCAGGAGCTACAGCACAACAGAGGTCAGCCGTGGAACGCGTCAGGAGCTACAGCACAACAGAGGTCAGCCGTGGAACACGTCCCTTGCAGTGATTTTGTCCAAATCCAGGGAAGGCGAGACTGTGCCCGCTCCTATGGGGTAAGCTTACGCGGCACCGTGTAGGGGTGGCTGCAGGGGTAGCTACCTATGTGCCACCATAGGAGTGCAGGTGCCTGCAACCTTACAGATGTAGAGGATGCTGTCCAGCTAACAAGGCTGCCCATGCCTCTATCTGCTTACACTCAGCTACTCATTCGGGTTTTATTTTCTAGTTACCTGTGCCAACCGAGAGAGGAATTCACAGTGTGCCACCACATGAAAGCTTAAAAAACCCAAAATGTTTATGTTCAGTGCCTCTGGAAAAGGAATCAGACCACTGCTATTTAGGAAACTCACTTCAGGCACCCTAATGTGAATACTTCAGTCTTGGTCTCTGGGAGACGTGAGTCTTTCTCAGCTGTGGCGTGATCAAAGGAAATACCTGGAGCAGCTCCTGAGTAAACCACTGCTCTTGAGCTCGCCGTTCAGGCTGCCTCATAATCTACACACACCCCACCAGCAATGCCAGAGTATTGTTATCCAGTATCAAACCACAGCTCATACAAATGTGGTGTGCAACTCGGGAACTTAAGAAATGTCCCCATAGACACCTAGTAGGTGTGGAGATCACTTAGTTCTCAAGATTTGAATTAAATCCTTGCATGCACACACACATGGCTAAGGACTGCCTACGTACCAACAGTAAGGCACTCAGATGAATACGGATTTTTCTCTTTAAAGATGAAAATCATTACAAACACAATTAACTCAGGTAATTAAAGGAGCAACTTGTTAAATTCTTGCAAAATACACTAGAAGTGTGTGCAGGAAAGTGCTGCTACAGCTCAGGTTCCTCGCCAGCACGTGGGATGGACAGTCACCAGCCCCACATGTTCTTGCTGCTCTGAGGCAGCAACGCAGGAGCTCTCAAGCCCCAGGAACCAGCCCTGCAGAGCCGTGGTGCAAGGAGAGGCTGCCCCTGGAGACCTGCAGGCAGGGTAAGCAATCCTTCCTGTGCTGAGAAGGATTGAGAAGCCCTGCCTATGCCGATGCCAACCCTGCCAGACTTCCCAGCCTCTGTGCCAGCCTGGGAGTGAACAAGGCTGTGCCAGCCATTCCCCACCCTTTGGGACCTCCCTCCTGCAGCAGGTCCCACCATTCCCTTAAAAACACACAGCCAAGTCACCAATACAATATATCCTACAGTTTTAGCAAGGATAAAACCCTAAACCCAAATCTACCTACTCTGGTGAGAAAAAACAGCTTGCTGACTGGGGAGGCTGAAGGCAGACCCCCGTTTCTGTCCGCCTGAGCCTGACCCGCTCTGTGGTGTCTGAGGACAGACGGCGTAGTCACAAATGCAGCCACTGGCACAACAGACCCATGCTTCCAGTCAGCACAGCCCCACTTCCAAGCTGTCAGATGGCTCTCCTCACTACTGGGACATGGCACAGCTGCAAGAACGCCAGCCCAGGATGGTCCCCATGTGCTGGCACTGTCCCCTGTGCCCAGAGATGGCAAGGGCAGCCTGGCAGCAGCTGACACTGCTGGCAGCTGAGCACAGCTCACAGGTGCCGAGTCTGTGCCAATTCCAGACCTGCCCTCCACTGCGGAGAAGGTCTGGCCTTGGGTGTTTATGATGCTCAAACCTGAGTGTAGCTGAACTCATTTTCCCTGCCAGGGTTGAACTTGTTCTTTCAATGAACAGGAGTGGAGTTTAAGGACATGCTGCCACTCAAAAAGAAAGCTGCACTTGTGTAAGGGGGGACAATGCTGAGGAACTCGACCTGGAGAAATGGTCTCTTGTAGCTCCAGTGCTCTTAAAGCCATTGTACACTGGAGGGCTGCAAAGGATACCAGGTTAGGACTGTTGCTGTTTGGAATGGAAAGCAGCGTTAAGTCACTACTCCGTGCAGTTAGCTGCTTACCAAATGCATTCCTTCACTAGTTTTACCTTTACGTACTCCTCTTATCTCAGATCTCAGTGCAGAACCCTGAATTAATGCAACAGTCCAAGTTTTGTCTTTTCCTCTTCAAGAAACTGCCATTGTTCTTAACCTACAGTACCCATCTTTATTTGACAGCAGAACATGAGTTCAGAGCCTGTTAACAGAATCTCAGCAGTTCAAACATGTTTTAAAATAATTATTTGAAATCAATTATCATATACAAGCTGTTTCTTATCATACTGATTGAATCTTACTCTGCTCAAAGATTTAGGCAGTGAAAGCAGATACAGAGAACTTCAGCCTTCTCCCTGTGAACACAAGCGGACTGGAAATACAATTTCCAGTAACTTTTCCTCATTCAGTCAACCCACACCCTTTTCATTCTAGGCAGTATTGGTTATAAACAAGCTGGACTTGGCATCCTCAGTTCTGCTTTTCCTGCAATAGCGGAAGTTGCGACAACTGTAGATGTAAACAAACAATGTGGTCTTGACCGCTAGGATCTGGGCAGGCGATTGACCCAGACTGGAGAACAGAGAGCTGCTATCCAGAGACTTTAAATGAGATGTAAGAAAAGATTTCATTTGTATTTTGGATAGTCATTTGGCGCTCTGTTCCTGTAAGCTTATCTGTCACTACATAGATTTTGCTCTTAAATTATTCATATTCACATGGCTGAAAGGGAAAGTCTATCCCTAAGCAGAACAGTAACAAATTGTTCTGCTCGTGCATGGTGCACTGCTCTCTGGCATCACTCATCCTTTCTTTCAGTTTACAGCATAGTAATGTTTTACTGTAGTTTTCTATTTATGAATTTGGTTTGTGCCAGCATTCATCAGACTTTGACTTAAAACAGTTCATCCAGTTGAAAACAAACATTAATTAACCAAGTGACTTGCAAGGCATGGGAAAAAAGGGTGCTAATTCTTTTACAAGCTGTATTTAACCAATGGCCAAACCCCACAGTTTCCAGCAGCTTCCTGTTTCTCTTCCAGAAAGAATCTGAGAAGTCCCTGGATGTCCCTTTCTGAGATGGTGCTAAAATGCAGTGGCCCATATAATAAAAAGCTGAAAGACATCCGTGGCCTATTTTCCGTGGAAGATGAGACACCTACAATCTGATGGCCTGTTCACAGTGGAGCTGGACCCTGGCTGGCTGCATCACCAGACATGTCTCTGTACTGGCTTTTGTGAGCCTCAGTCTGCTTCCTTACAGAACAATGTCCAGTTAAAACTCCCACACCTCCCAGTTCATTAAGAGCTGAGGGATCAAACTGACCGTGCAGCCCGATTTATTCTCTCAGGCCAGAACTGTGCTTAAGGCACATACTTGAAGAAACTGCTCCTACTGTCTTGTATCTGTGGAAAAACAGGGTTTGTAAGAGCTGGTGGTCAAGGATCATTACCAGTAATAACCTCCTAGATAAACCAAGTTCTCTCTCCCCGACATACACTTAGAGCACCTCCACTGAACTGAAGGGAATTTACCCAACTTCAGGTCTAGGAGCTTCTTAGAAGTTTTTAATTAAAAAGACACCATTAGTAATGTCACTGTACACTTACCGAAGAGATAATAAGCTACACCACATTACAATTACTCCACAGTCTGAGACCTGATCTAAAAGCTGTGTACATCCTTCTTCCACTACTAACGCAAAACCCCCTGCATTTTTGCTGTGGGGTTTTTTAAAGGCTTGTAACTGGTGTCTTGAGCTTCCTACCCCTCACCGAGTGCCACTGCTCCAGGATACTGTGCAGAGGTGTATCCAGAGCCCATGCTAACCTCAGCCCACTCTCCCAGCTAAACCCCAGAGCACTGCACGTCACACAAGGTGCCTGTGGTACTGTGGGAATCCATGCAAAACCACCAAACCATGGGGTCCCCGTTGCTCCTGGCTTTCGGCTGGCTGTGCATCATGGTGCCTGGGCACAACAAGAAACAGCTCCCGAGCTGCCTTTTGGCATCGCTGATTTTGGCAGTGGTGACTTCCCACCTATTTATAAGTAACTGCTCACCACCGAACCTGCCCAGAAGGCACAATGACAAAATTAGTTTTCTACCCACCACAGATTTTTATTTATGTTTCACTGATTTTTGGAACAGTTTTCCATAACACCTCAAAAAAAGCCCTCATCGAAGTCAGCACATGTATTTATTGCTACACAACCTCGCAGGTATAAGCCAGTGATCCTGCTCTCTGCCTTCCTCCAGCCTACCAGGGCTTTTAAGGTCAAATGAAGACTTGTGGATGGAGCTATCAGCACTGTCCCCCACACCACTCTTGAAAATGCCCATGTTTTGCTCTCCTTATCCACACTGTAGCCTCAGCCTCTCCAGGAAACTGAAATCAGTTTTACTGGCCAGAAGACACTGGTCAGGGTTTTGTAAAACTATGTCACCGTTTTTAGGTCTTCTCGAATACAGCCGAGTTCCACCGTTTGTCTACCTTCTCTCTTAAGACACCCATTGCTATGTTCAGGCCCAAAATCCTGTGTAACAAGGGTACCTGAAAGCCACTTCCATCCCAATTTAGAAACTCAACAGGTTGTAGTATTTCAAATAAGATTCCATTTGCATTGGAGATTTCAGCACTCCTGGAACAACCACGTTTGACTTGCCCACACCCGTATCTATTTACATGCTGAACTCACACGACTGAAGACAAGGCAGGTAGAATGAAAGGCTTGATAGTTCTAGAGAGGCTGCGAACAGCGGCAGCACAATGCCACTTTCCGGCGCAGCTAGAACAACAAGTACGTGGATTTGAGAAAAAAACAGTTCTTTCTAACAGCCTGGCTCTTAATTTGTGTTGCTCTTGATGCGACACCTGAAGAAGCCCATGTGGGACAGAAGTGACACAGTGGTAAACCATGGCTTGGGAATTGCAGCGTTCAGAGAGGCATGGACAGCACCATTAAGGAAGTCAGTGGAACTTTGTTTTCTTGAGGAGCAGCAGCTTCTAGGTCCCCAAGCATTTCAACTAACACTCTGAGAAAGAAAACTACAACATGGCTAACCCCCCTGGTTAGCCATGAAGCCCCTGGTTTAGCATGTTCTATGAAAAATGGGTCATGTACATCATGTAGTTACAGACAGATCAGAAAACAAAATCAGATGGCAAGGAGAGGGAGGTGCAGGCACGCACAGAAATGATGCGGAAAGAGAAGTTTGGCTCCAACAGGAAGCTAAGAAAGCAGAAGATTCTGCAGTGTCGCTTTTCTGCAGGACAGCGGTGCTTTGCTGGCACTTGGTCTGTGTGAGCGCCTGTGGGATAGGATGGATGCAGGAATTGGTACAGAATTTAAGTTCCTTAAGGCACTTGCAATTATCAAGGTGGATCTCTGACCACATTAAAGCTCATTTCAACTGAGACTCATTAAGGCCAAATTGGTCTCAAAATATTAGGACGGACAATCCCTTCCAAACTGGCATACGGTACCCAGGTCAGTCGGGTGCTCAGTTACCCTCTGTGGAGGCTCTCCCCCTTCTCCTCGGCCGTAAGGACGTTACAAGACATACGATACAGGGTCAGATGGGTGGTTGATCCAAGGGGTGCTGCAGTCTGCGTGGCAAGACATTTTTGTATTGAACAGGGTAAGTAAGCAACAGAAAGAGGGGCAGTTAAACTAGTGATGAATGTATGGAAGTGTGTATCAGGTGGAGAGGAAGAAATATTTTTAACCTTTAGCAAAAATAGTTCTACTTCTTAGCTTACCAGAGAAATACAGTTTCATTGTCAATGTACTGGCAAAAACTCATCTCCCTAAAGATACAGGAACACCCCATGTGGACAACAGCCTGGTAAATTTTCCTTCAGTATCCCCTTCTGTGGCAGCCAAAGATGTAGAGTGCAGTCAGCAGGCTGACTGAAAGCCTCACCCCATTCAATTCGAAGTGCTACATTTGACAATGAAAAATGTGGTACTGAGAGGAAGTGGTGCCCTCAGAAAATTCAGCAGAGCAGCATCTGAGACGATTCCCCTGGAACTGGGCCCTTGAGGAGCTGCTCCTGGGATCTGTCTTACACTGAAGACAGCCAAACAAAGTGCCCAAGCGTTCCAAAGATCCACTCTTGGAGAAACTACAGAAGAGAAATCAACAAAAGACCAGCATATGCTTTAAGAAAAGACCAGCACTAATTTGCAACAAGCTTGAAAAGGAAACACTGCTATAGACACTGTCAATGTACAACAGCAACGTATCCTCGATACTTGACAAGAGTTACTCATTCTGTGTAGATTGTACCACTGAAATACTTGATGCTGCTCTGCTTTTAAATAAGCTGGTAACTCCTCTTTGGAGACCAGCAGATGGTCTCAAAAGAGGAGTTAGTTTTCTGTCTGCTTTCGTATGTGTGAGATGATCTCTCTTACCAAAAAGACCCGAACCAGGGAACTATGGATTTGTTTCATTTCCAGAACTGTCTGCAGTTCCATGATCTAAAACTTGCCAAGTACAATTAATTCACTCCTTGACACTTGAATAATGATACAAAATTCTTTGTAATGTGATTTGGTGGAAAATGAATTTGGAACTAAAGCATATAGAAAAAAATAACTAACTGCAGTAGTAATGGTTCAGGTAGTAAATGAGCATCCAGCCCTACAGGTCCTTTTCAGCATACTGGTACAAACAGCCAAAAGCACAACTCAGACCAACCAAAGCATGAGGCAAGGGGGAATCCTTGGAGTGGGGTTTCAGATCCTGAGCCTTGAAGTGAGTCTGGCACATAGGCTCCAGTTTTTCATTGTAAGCTGGAGGACTAAAAACCCACGATGCACAAAGTAGGCAAGCTAGATATGGTGACACAACTCCATAAATCAACACTTTAGGAAAAGACTTGCATTAAAAGTCACATTGGATGGCAGCAGAGATTTCCCATTCTGTCACTGATACAAGCTGTAAATATTTGCAACGCAGAAGTAAAGAACCCAGAAGTAAAGATGCTGTAGTTATCGCTTCGCTGTCTCTTAAGAGTATTTTTGACTTGATCAGGATTAGGAGCAAGCTGACGGTGTGGTTGTAATTATCACTCCAGTCAGAATTACTACAGTTAAGCTGATCTGAGTGCAGATTATCCAAGGGTTTTCTTTGAAAAATAACCCTGTCATGTCCAGACCTGAGGAACAGAGCTAAGTGCATCAGCAGGACACCCGCTGACACAAGGAAGGCAGCTGTATTGATGGCCCGGGCCTGGAAAAAAGCTGAGGCGGTGACGTCCATAAAGAAGGGATGACTGGTTTGTTACAAACTAGGAGTGACGTTCTGGGAGTGACCCACAAATACGCAGACCCTCCAAACCCTTCCTATGCTTGGTATGTGCTAGATACTAGCTAACTAAAGACACTGCCCTGCCCTGGATCGATGGGAGGCCAAACTTCACAGAACACGCCAGCAAGCGGTTATCTGGAAAACAGTGGCCACAGGATATTGCTTGGTGCCCTCCTTACATGTGAAATCTGCAGCTCCCTAGCGTGAGAGGGATTCAGATTAGAACGCTAATTTTAAAATTTATAAAGTGGTGAAGTCATTCGAATTGTACCAGTTCAGTGAATTTTACACATGACCAATAAAATAACAGACATAGAAGCCAATGTCCCTTGGAGGACTTACTAGCTCTGCTCTGCCTCATTTCAAAGCCAGCAGTCGCTCTGAGCACGCCCAGTGAGGACACTCTGCTTCCTGGCCACAGCCAGGCAGGGCGAGACCGGGCAGGGGGGCGACTACCTGACATCCCGCGTAGGCTTCGTCGGCACGGCTCCTCTCTCCGGCCGCGGCACACCGACCTGCGCGCTGCCGTCACACTGACATCTCCACAGAGCACAGCTGCTGCTTGCCAAGCTACTCTTCTTTCCAGCTAATAAAATTGCCTCCCAACTGATAACAGCCTAGCAATATAAAATGCTCGGCTGTTAACCGCTGTTGTGACAAATAATACCATTCTGCTGACAACCCCATTTTTCCCAATACAAACCTACTTGAACTGTTTATTATTGACATATGGGGCTGCTCTGCCATTATCTCATTTAAAAAAACACACAGTAAACAGCAGTAGTGAAGCTGCCAGCATTCTGAGCTGCTTTAGCAAAGCTAAATCAAAACCCAAACCAAGCCCCTTTGATTACCAGCACAGTCCTGACAGGCTCTGTTATGCAAAGAAGAAAACACCTTCTTCACAGGACTACTCCAAGACTCATTTCCTGGCAGATCCTACTTCATGTTTGCTTTCCAACTACAGACCATGGCCACGACTCGTATCCTTCTCAAAACTAGCACCAGTGAGATTGACATTTCTTTCAGTGGTGTGCTGAGCAGCCATAGCAGAAAGTGTCAGGGACCGACAGAATCCCCACCAGGTTCAAATGCTACTTCATAAACCTGTACAGCTGCACAGGATAGCAGGGGTGGGGATGGCATAACCATTATCTGTCTCTTGTAAAATATACATAGTCAGCGGGTACTGCAAACTGAAGACTCCATTTTGCAAAGTATCTGTTGAAACTCTGTGAAGACCTGGCAGCGCATGTATATTCCTGCCCTAAATGCTGTTTGTCCATGAAAAAAAAAGACAAATTGCTAATTTTCATTGCTAGTGAATCCATCTTGTATAGAAATCTGGACCGATGTAGGTACAGCTTCCACATTCACTAGAAAAACATGGAATACCCCTTCCATTGTGTTCAGTAATATTTTTTTCATCTCTAAATTAAAGAAATTCAACTAATATTCATATTTTTCAAGGACACTGCACAGTCTTTAGTAGAACAGGTTAGTATGGTTTTGCCCGTCCTCTGGGGAACGAGCAAGAACTGCTGAAAGGAGGTTACTCAAATAAATTGCATTTCTGCAGTACAAAACCACTCTGGCACAGCTTGTTTCTGCCCTAGGTAATGAGGTGGCACGGTGCTGCCGTTCGTGCTTTTGTCCAGTTTGAGAATTAATCCACATTACACCCACACAAAAGAAGATATTTGACCTCACTTGTCCCCAGAGCAGTCTAATTTGCCTAGATACTAAAGTGCTAGTGATGTGTATTTAATGGGAGTTCTTTTTGCATGTTTATTATCCAGTGACATTTCGGAGGTCAGCCTGATAATTCCGTTATGGCCTCTGTCTTGCTACTTTATTTAATGTAAAGGAAACGTGCTGTGACCCAGGCTGCATTTAACTACAAAAACCCAACAGAATCTGAGCTCATGCATGGTCTCAAAGGGCACAGGGAGGGTGAAGGAGACTCAGACATGACAGAGTTGGGAAAGTAGGGAGTCTAAAGCCGAACAGCAACACAGACTTTCCTTTCTTGCTGTTTTCTGTAATGTTCATCTATCAAAGAGCAA
The DNA here is from genome assembly GCA_027560015.1 of Chloroceryle amazona. Lineage (NCBI taxonomy): Eukaryota > Metazoa > Chordata > Aves > Coraciiformes > Cerylidae > Chloroceryle > Chloroceryle amazona. The sequence goes on along the minus strand of JANHFX010000999.1, from coordinate 4,596 downwards.
AGAGCTCTGGGGGCTGTTTCTCAAGCTAGTCTGCAGAGTCATTCCAACCCTGACAAAGCCAGGAGAGCCCCAGACCCAAACCCTCACCCGGAGTTAATCCAAACTCAACACGGCCACTGCAAACAGAGGCCCTCTAGCCAGCCTCATTACACTCCAGAAAACAGCGTGTTCCTTTACTTACCTGTCTCTAAGCTGCAAAAACACCCCCAACCTTTTGCTTTACAGTGCACAATGGAGCTCTGACACTGTCCCACATGGCCTCCTGCCTCAAGGTAGGTTGCCACAGCTTGACTTTGTGTAGGTACTGCTCCTAAGAGCATCACCGGGAGCTGCACATGCACAGCGACTGCAGAATTGAGACCCGGTGCTTTATTATCTCAGACCATGTAGCCCACAAGCAGACTTTCTTCTGCCTCAGACATAAAAGGCTTTGTGGGGGGGAGAGGGAGATAGGCGTAAAGTGAAGACTTATTTGCTTCCTTGCTGTGAACACTTCATCTCTGCATAACACATGAGTCTGTCTGTGTCCTTCCTAGAGCACTCTAAGCATAATGAAGCACAGTTTCTTGTTTCACACTCCCATCTTTGTTTATTTTATTTAAAGCTTTCACTTCAGAGCTTTGAGGCTAGAGATCAAACAAATAAAAGGGAATTTGAAGCTGTAATGTCTGATCTACATTCTGCTCAGAAGTTAAACTAAAAATTGCCCCCAAGCCAATATACAGGCACTCATTCTGTAGGCCATTTGGTGGGAGAGAATACAGCCAATTTGCCTCCCAGAAGGGCAGGATGAAGATCCTTGTTTATTACTTCACCTATCAAATTGTTAGTCTCATGGCTAAAGCACTGGACTTAAATTTAAGAGCTCTGAAATTAAGTTTTCACATTTAATTTCACAGCTGCCACACACTCAGCAAAGTCAGTCATCGCTCTTGCATTTGGACTACAAACTCTGGGACAGAAACACTGCGCGTCTTGCTCAGCGATGCTCCTGTACCCGCCACTTACCCACAGTGCGTGTTGCCCAAGTGAGGAACACTTCCAAACACATTAACACTGAATGTACTCTCACTTACCCTGATTTTTTTCCTACAGCAAAGGGTTCCATTTGCATGTAAGTATTGAAACTGAAAGCTGCATAGTAATTCCATTTAGAACCAACAACTCCTTCCCTGGTAGTATTAAAAGTAATGATCTTACCAGCAGGTCCTTGCCTCCTTGCAGCCTACGTAACGTGTTCTCAGTGTCCAGGCTACCCTACCTGCAGTCAAGCAGTTATCTTTCTGACTCTCGTGACAGCACAGCACAAAGTTTTTATAGAGTAGTATAAACATTACAGATAAAATTCCATTTGGGTAGCTAATATTTCTGGCATACTGGGCAATTTTCCTATTACACTGGATCTTTTCCCTTATATACTATAATACTTACCACAGATTTCCACCAAATACAATTTCAGTTGACTTTCTAAAACGGTGGATGAGCCCCTATACTCTTTAGAGAATGTCAATAACAAGCACCTTTATTCTAGTACGTTCATGTTCAGTTCAACTAGAAGTGTAAAGAATCACGTTTTTCCGTGGTGCATGACTGGGACTCCAAGTGGAGCCAACGAGAGCCCTGTAAGCAGATCTGAGAGCAGCATTTTGATCTGTAATCACGTTTGTTGGAATAGGAGCACATAGAGGCCCTATATTCCTACACTGAACATACTGGGAAGATTTCTATTGCAAGGAAAATAGGCTACTGCCTATGTCATCATGGCTACTACCATGTCATCAGCTTTTAGGCAAAGCTCTTCAGTGTATTAAATGTGGGCCTTTCTTAATCGATGATGGCAAATCCATTGTTTGAGCACAGTTCTGCTTTTATACAGAGGAAATATCCCTGCGTATAATGAAAAGACTCAAAAATGCTAAAGACTTTTGAGAATAAATGTATTAGATGATTCAATTATTACACACAGATTTGGTGCAAGTACTTATTCTGTGTGCAACAGGGCTCAAAAGAGCAAAGTGAAGCATGTGTAGTATGCTACTATTCATGTATGTAATTGATACAGCAACACAGGCTTAGGTCTTGCAGCCTTATACACCGATATGAAGGAAGATGTAGTTTGATTTGACAGCTCTACTGTGTGGAAAATCAGCTCCAACACTGCATTGAGAGGGTGGACTCAAAGCAGGGTTTCTAGCTTGCAGAGGAAAAAAAAAAGAGAAAAAAAAGCATTCCCTATAAAGAGACTGCATTCTTTACAGAAAAATAATTACTGTATCAAAACCAGCTCTAGAGAATACTACTTTCACATAGAAATGGGGAACTCTGAAACTCAGGAATGTAATTTTCTTTTAAGGCGTTTTGGAGAAAATTTAGTGCTTATCCAGCCTGGTGACAGCACTGGAGACCTGAGACTTCGATTTCCTCACAGAAGCGGGCGATACCCCTGCAAGTCCTCATCACACCAACTCCCACTCAAGCACTGTATCCACAAATGAGAGCAACACTTCATGTCCAGGGGAGAGAAATCCATTTCTTGCCTCTGCACCAAGCTGTCTCTCTCTGCTTCAAACCAAGTGCCTGGCCTGACCAGTCCTTCTAGAATATGCTGGTGATGGGGACTGGGACAGCGACCACCAGCCCGCTCCACAGAAACAACCCGAGACGTCTCGTGGTAACAAGTCTCAAGACAGTTCTGGTCCAGAAGGCACCTGAATCAGGAACTTCAAGAGCCAGTCATTCAGCTGCTGATCTTCCGAGGCATACTGTGGCTGATGTTTTATTGATAAGGAATTACAGGCAGCTCCCAACTGCCACAGGGCCAGTACTGTAATGGGAATTGCAATAAACCAAGTAGAAGCCTGTTATTTAGGAGGTCTTCATTCAAGCAGCGTAAAAAGACATTATTTTTAGAGAGGACGATACCAAAATACAAAATCAGTTGCCTCCCTCAGCTGCAGACAAAGGCAGTTGCTGGTTTATACCTTATTAAGTCAGCACTACGGCCAAGAATGGGAATCCCGTGCTCTCTGCACTGACTTCAGCCTTCTCCCACATGGAAGCTGCCACGGAGTGGCACTGTTTGCAGACACCAGCATGCACGGGAGAGATGGCACAGCAGGAAATTTTGGGTTGGCCTATTTTGTAGCCCTCTTAGCATCAGTCTCCATCTGGAGTTCCCCACAAAATGTTTTTCTGCATTCCAGTACCTTTTTCACTGATTTAAATCATTCCATTATCTTCGCTGTTGGCTACAATGCTTACAGTTCATTTTCAGAACTGAATGCACCCGAGAAATGATGCAGCGGTGCCACATTCCCAAACCACAGACATGTAAAAAATCAGGTCAGACAGCAGTTTAGATGATCTGGGCAGGGGGTCTTGCCCTAACAGACACGTGTGACACGCTCTCGCGGTGGCACACACTCACATCCATCTGTTGTGATGGAACTGAGCCCACTGCACTTCCATCGTCCTGGTTTTAGTTCAGATGCACCACATAAGCTCTGGGTTCAGTAGGCAGAGCACACGGTGCCACGAAGCCTAAGCTGAGCTTCTGTTGTTGGCATGGGAAACATTGCAAGAATTCTCTCTGCAGGGGAGTGGAAAGAGGAAACACAAACCCAACCACCAGCCCTGGGCTCCTATGAGGAAAGAAGAGCTTTCTAACAGGGAAACGCCACACTCTGAGCTTTACAACATTTGGTTCCATTTCCCGTGGTCGGTGAATTCAGCAAATGTGAGCAGAACTTTTGGGTATAGCCACAGGCACTTGTAGTTAGGAATGACCATTTTGTTCACTAGACACCAGTGAACAGCCAGCTCAGTCTTAGGAATGGTAAAGAATAAAACCTGGTTTTCACACATAATTCTACATGAGAAATAAACTAAATTATTCAGAAAACAGTGAAAGGCAGTAGCCAGACAGCACACAGCGCCCATCAATCACCAGCAGGTGACAGTGACCCATATACAACCGATTTCCATTACCGTGAGCCAACCCCTGTAACCATTTGACCTCAGAGCATGAAGAGGTATCAGAAGTGTGACCATTCCTGGGTGAGGATTATGACTCTGCATCAGAAGACATTCAGCAGGAAGGGAAGCTCAGGGCTTCCCTGCCCAGTCACTGACATAAAACTGTTTCCCTTCTTCATAGCAAGTTGGCAAGGACATTTGTCCAACATCAGCTAAGTGACAGTGGCTAAGCGGGGAGCCAAAGCCCAGCCGGAGCAGCACCGTGCCTCTGAAATGGGAATTTAAGACTGTGCCCAGACCATGCTGTCCTAAATGTAAAGGTTTACAGCAGTCTTCCCTGGCCTGCTGCAGCATGGCATTAATAACCTGATCCAGTATTAAGTGACGGGCAATCGGTATCAGTACAATGTTTACATTTGCCAACCAGTGTAGAGTGTAGCATCTCCAGTTTGTGTCCTCCCAGAGTTCAAAGGTGGAGCCAACCACAGCAATTGACATTTCCCTTCTGCAACCTGCACCCTGCTCTGCACGGGCCCCGCACCAGTCCAGGGTGACCAGCTCCTGGGATCAACAACCAACCAGTTTCCATAGTTTTGCTAGATGGTTCATTCCATGGTTAGG
>JANHFX010000998.1:0-19766 GCA_027560015.1 Chloroceryle amazona | reverse complement strand
AATCAGCCAGCAGCTTAAGCTGGGAGGGGCACAAGCCAGAGCAGCTGCCCCGCCTTGGCTCCAGGTGTATCCCAGAGCACCAAGGTCATGCTCGGTATAAAGGGGGCAGTTTGGGGAGGGGCCTGCTCTTGCTGCTTCCCTTCCCTTCTTCTCCTGTTTGCACCTGTTGGGTTTCCCTTGCTATTCTGCTCCTGAGGATTGTTTTCCCCTTTAATGTGACTGCTGTGCATTCCCTGGGCTGAGTATAGAGGTACATTGGCATAGTATTATTATTGTTTCAGTGTGTCTGTTCTCATTTCAACCTGGGGGTCTTCTTTTCCTGATCCCTTGTCTTTGCTGAGGAGGGGTTATCAGGTGATAGACCAACTGCTGTGTGGCTGGCAGATGGCTTCTGTGTTTCCTCCATTTCCTATTAAGATTTTCTGTTGCACCCATTACTGTTGAAGTGCAATTTAATGCTTGATTCATTGCTACCCTACCCAAAGCAGGTGGAGGAGTTTCTTCTGTACAGAAACTTTTGAGATCCTTGTTCCTAGTTCCACTGTTTCTGGCTGTAAACCACCAATGCTGGGATGTTGGATTGTGACAGGCAAAGAAATCATGGCACGTAGCTCTTTGCATGGAAACAGTCCATGGATGAACAACACCAGCCTATGATTGTTCTTTAGAGAAGATCTGATGAAAAATGACAATGCTGTATGCAGCGCTGTCTCTGCTGTAATGTGGCAAAGGAAGTTCAGATCTTTATCCTATTTGTGAAGGTTTGAAGTAGAGTGGAACTATTGTCTAGAACATTAGAGTTTTGAGAGGGCAGGTTCTGATGTGGTGCTGGTTTTCAGGTGTTATGTTACAGTAAATATCAGAAGGCTCCTGGGGACAGTAGCGCCTCTGATTTATTGCTTGTTCAAGTTCTTTGTCTTGGAGTGTATCCAGAACAGGAGAGTGGCATCAGTCTTTAATTTTATTTATATGGTGCTTAATATTTAAAACCAGTCTGCCTTCTGTCTCTTGCAGAGATTCATGTCTTCTTGGGTAAGCTACATGGGGGAATAAATTGAGTTTTATGACAGCTCTTATCTGACGATCATAAACCTTTATTACAATTGCTCGTGAACTTGAGTAAGAAGTGTTTGTGGTCTGTCTGCTCAGTGTATTTCCAAATAGGTGCAGGTAAATGAACCAGTTTTTAGTATCAACCTATGAGTAAATTTGTAGGATGGGCTTTATTCAGATTTGTTATTTTTTTAATAGGGAGGAAGTGTAGGATGTGCAGCCATGGTGGCTTTATTTGTCTGGTTGGTTTGGTTTTTTTAAACAAACAAACACATTCTTGCAATTCTTGTTTCTTTCTCCCTGGCTTGATAGGAGAGGTTACTAAATTGCACATTCTTGTTGTGTGTACCCTGTTCTCAGATACTTTCTAGACTATGTCTTGACATGAATTCTAACTAGATTAGATTTCAGGAAGGATTACTGAGATGATCATGTGAATGGCGAGGTTATCACAGGAGAAGGAAAACGAAAAGAACTTTGCTTGATTAGCTTAGGAAGTGATATGATTCCTCCCTCTAAATACAACCTGTGGTAAAGCCAAGGGAGGGAGAATTACCAAAGCCACACAAAGGTGCTGACAGAAGAATGGGGGGACAAACTGTGCTCTGAATGAAGTCCATCTGTAAATGCAAAGGACTTCTCTAACCTGGGCAATGAGCAGCCTTCCAGAGAGGGGATAAATGCCAGGGCACATAGGATCTTTTAAGATGGAGTTCATATATATGACTTTCTGGGACAGCAATTGGAAGGAGATGATCCAGGAGGTCTCTTCCAGTCCTCTTCAGGCTCTTTTGTGAAACTTCTTTCTGAATTTCCATGTGTAATTGTGCTGCTCTCTAGGAAGTTTCAGCGTTGTGCTGCCCTTGGTCATGTCGGAGTGGTTGGGTCGCCATCACTGGGTGTGTTTAAAGGCCGTTTAGGTGGGGTGTTGGGAGACATGGTTTAGGAGTCATCTTTGTAGAGTAGGATTAAGAGTTGGACTCTGTGATCCCCATCTGAATTATTCTGGACTCTGTGCCGTCTTTGTTTCTGCTTGGGTGCAAAAATGTCTCCTTTAGGGACACATCCCACTCATTTTTTCTGCATACTCTCCATCTTTGCAAACTGTAGCTTGGCCCACTAAAGCTGCCTCTCTGCAAATAGTGGTGGCAGTCCCTAGAACTGCCAGGTGTTGCTTGACAGGAAAAGCTTCTACTTCCTTAGGTCTAAGGACATGCTCTGAAGCACTACTGTTGAGATCAGATTGAGTGCTTCATATGGGATTTAATCAGAACTTAATTGAATTTTAAGAGGGAGAGGATGTTGGTGGTTGGAGGTTAATTGCTTTAGCTCTGCAGCCTGAATTCTTTATCTAGCTGACTTACCATATTAGCGATCTAAAGAAGGATTTGAGGATTGGCAAGCCAGAGAACTACGTTGAAGGGATCTTGTAGTTTACCTTCCTGCATGTCTAACACCCACTCTTGTCTGTGGCTGTTCTAAAGAAGCAAGCTTAGAACAATGCTGTCTGCCAGCTCAGCTCTTTTTGTGGATGCTCTCCTGTCTGAGACGGCAAATTTTCTCTGTAGATGTGAACACATGGTTTCAGAGACCTGCAGATAAAGTGTGCAACAGCTTCACTTACCGCCTGGATTAAGGAATGTAGGCTAGGAGAAGTGGTGAAGTCACCAAATTGCTACATCAGAAAAATAAATCAGAGTGAAGCTCAGTATCAGTTTGGACTCTGGTCAGTGTGTGATCCTGTCTGGACTGGACTTAGTTCAGGAATGGATTTCTGCTATACCTGAATTTCAGTTATACCCAAATCTTCATCAGTTCTAGTTGAGTTCAGGGCTCAATGGCCTTGCCTGAGGATAGAGCAGTGTAGCAAAGCAGCTGTTCTGACCTGTGGACGTGAAGCCTGTGAAAGAGGAGGTGATAACATTGAGAGGGAAGGCAAGAGCCTACGTACTTTCTAGACAAATCCACCTCTGCAGCTAAATGGATTGCTAAAACAATCCTTGTGTTGATGAGGCTTTGCAAACCAGGCTACTGGAGCCAATAACTGTGTGCTGTTAGCACACAGCATTCCAATTAGCTCATGCTTGCTTGGTGCTTTTGTCCTGTGACTATGCCTAGGAAGGGGGGTATGGCATTATCACAAATCAGAAGTTATCCTTTTCTGCTATTGCGTATTTACTTACAAAGGAAATCTGTTCAAGCTATTTTGCCCTGTCCTGTAAATGTATTTCATCTCTGGTTTTATTTATGCTTTTTCTGATTTCCACATTTTGGGGGTGGGCAGGGTTTGTTGCTTGCCTGGGGGCATTTTTTGTGCAAGGGAAAAGCTAGAAACTGAGTTTCCGATCTTGTGTGATGAGATGGTACTACTGAGCTGGAGAGCTGACCTGTACACCTTTCAATAGCCTGTGAGCTTCTGGTTTACTGCATTTCAAATAATACCAAGTTGTCAGAATCCTCCATGTGCAGGGTAGAGGAAAACATGACAACCAGTATTCAGTCACCTATGTTCCAAGACTTTGGGTTTGTTAACATTTCGTTTGTAACATCTGTTGTGTAATGACCTATAGCTTGCCTGGATTCGGAGTAGCTGGCTGGGACTTCTCTGTGGTGTTCTGTGGTATGCTCTTCCTAGGGAGGTGCTTTATTTTCTTTAGTTCAATAGATGATGTACAGTTTTGTTAAAAATAGCACGTTGTTTTGAAGGAACCTAATGCATCCCTTTCACTGAACTCCCAAGCTGGGAGATGCTGAAATCTGTCTGTTCAAGTTGAAAGGAATGCTGGTAGCATAAAATTTCTTCTCTGTCAAGTGGTTGGCATTAGGAAAACCGTGCATTGACTTTAGCTGTAAAAAATGCTGCTGCTTAATGTGGGCACAAATTTTCACCACTGTTCAGAAATGCTTGGTTAAGCCCAACTCTCACGAAGTCCTGGACAGGGCTGTCAGACAGCACTGACTGCAGTTTGACCTGGATAGTGCTTTTTGCTGCACCGGTGACTTATCTGTAAGCACAGTGAGGGTTGTGATGGCACAGTGCAGGGTAGAGGTCATACACAGTCGTCCTTGCATCCAATTTCATAGCACAGAGCTGAAATGAACCATCTATTTAATTGCAGTGCTCTGAACCTCAAAGCGATGGATGGCGCTTGTCCCTGCCCTCTGTGTTCAGCTTGCTGTGTGCTGTATTGATTTGCTTCACTGCAAAAGCTTTTGCCCTCAAGGACTATACAAAAAACTTTTCTAACTTTGTGAACAAAGGGGGGCAGAACTTGTGTCTGAAGGAGAATCCGAGTGTGTGGCTATAAAGATTAAAGACCAAACGCTACCGACCAAACAATAGAAAGACCTTAAGAAGACTTTAAATGCAGCAGAAGTAAAAAACCACCAGCATCATATCATGGTCACTTTCTCCTGCGTTCTGTGTTGTTTTTCTGCGCTGTGCTTTTGTTTGGAAACACCTTGTCTGACGGCTGATTGCATTACAAGGCTTGGGAAAAGGTCTTGGCATGTACAGTCTTGTCTCAACTCGCCCACGACTGCGATACCAGGGTGGAGTTAGAGGGGGTTTTATGATGCAGTCTAACTGAGGTCTGCCCACCTCTGCCTTGCTTTTTGCATCATTGTCATACAAAGGCAACGTGCGCTGCTGTACAAGGTGCCCCATTGCACCTTTCTGCTCATGGCTTTGCTCTGCAGCAGTAAGAGCAGCTTCTTTCTGTCTCCCTTCAGCAGATGGCATGTCAGGATTCACTGGGAAATTAATTGTAAGGGTCTCTCTTAACATCACGCTGTGCATCATCCCAACTTTGAACGGATTTCTTCTTGCAACCTCCAGGCTCGTAAAATAAATATCCATGTGTTACTTGCTCTCAGTGACTCACTGAAATAAATTCCAACTATAATCTTCTCTAACTAAAAGAAAGTGGTTTTCTTTCCTGTTCTCATGTATTTTGTTACCTCTGTTGGACTGCAGACCAGGTGCCTCTAATGGATTAACTACAGTAGAGTTAAATCCACTGGATTTTCAGCTTCCTGCAGATGTGTGGGGTATTATGGGAACACAGCTTTAATTTGAATATCCACTACAGCTTGAGTGCTTGCAGAATGCAGTTCTCTTAGCCATCCAAACTCAAGCTCTAGCAATTCTCTGCTTACACAAGTGAAAAATCTTAGTTACCTGCTTTTTGTTCTCACTACTTTCCGTGCAGGCTTAAAGAATTTCCTGCCCAGCCCATCAAAAGAACAGATCAGCTACCACAGCCCTAAGGGTCTGCAATGCATCTCTGCCTTAGTGCAGACCGTAGAGGAGACTCCTTGGCCCATCTCGGCTGAGATCAAAGGACATATTCCCAAATGGATTAATGGCAATCTTCTGAGGAATGGACCTGGGAAGTTTGAGTTTGGCGAAGAGAGGTAAGTCCAGGTTTAGTGACTTGGTCAAATTCTTCTGGTTTGAGGTCTGCCTAAACCTAAAGGGAACCCACCCGTCACATGTCTGTTTGGTGCACCTCATAGTTTCTTTTTGAGTAAGGCAAGGAAGAAGTGGTGATATTACCCCTCTTTTAGAAACACTTGCTTCCTCATCTGGGAACTCACAGTGGGCTCTGAAAATAGGAGCGAGGTTAACTTATTAAGGTTGGAGAAGCTGAGTCAGAGAGGCTGTGACCTACTCAAAGATATAATGAGGGGACAGAGCTGAGGATTAAAACATCCATGCTCCTGGTCCTTTGTCATTAACAGCAGTCCATCTAACAGGCACTCTGTAGTCTGAGGCAGGATAAATGAAGTTAATTACACTAAATTATGCGAGTTGGTTTAGAAGTATATCCATCTCAAAAATAATATATTAAAATATTTCAAGAAGGCAACTACTGCCTTTGGCTTGGAGTCTGCCACTCTGGCTAACTAACAAAGCTGCCGCTTCCTTCCACAAAACCGATGGCAGCAACTGGCTATAGGTGAGCATCTTACCATATTTCTACAGATAGACCATAAGGTTTTCTCAAAGTCTCAGCAATTTCTTATTTTGGAGAGAGTAGAAGCCTGCAAACAGCTGAGAGTAAAGGCTTCTTGTGTGGTTGGGCTTTCAGTAATAGTTTCTATTGTTGTACAGTAAAGCACAATGTCTACTCCATAAGTCTGCAAAGTGATTGCTTCACCAGTACAGATTATTTTCACTAAAAGCTTGTACATAGCACTTTCAGGAGTCACTTCTTGGGACCCCAAATCTCACTGAGAGTCAGTTTTTAACCTCAGGTCCCACGGCTGTGAATACACTTGATTTGTTTCACTCAATCCAGATGCTCTCCTGGTGTCATCACAAGGCTTTGCATGTTTAAGTGTTTATGGGATCTGGGCAATAGCTTTTTACAGACAAGAATGAGCCTAAAGGCAGGAGGGAACTGTATAGCAGAACATCATATAGTGCTAAACTCTTGTTCTCTTGTTTGTCTTCTTGAAGATTTAACCATTGGTTTGATGGCATGGCCCTGTTGCATCAGTTCCAGTTGAAGAATGGCACCGTGACGTACCGGAGCAGGTTTCTGCAGAGCAATTCCTACCTGACTAACAGCCAGCACAACCGCATCGTGGTCTCGGAATTTGGGACCCTGGCGATGCCAGACCCGTGCAAGAGCGTCTTTGGGCGCTTCATCTCACGCTTTGAGATGCCACGTAAGAGGGTTTCTAAGAAAGTGGAAATGTTCTGAGATTTTCTTGGGGATCTTGTGGTTAGATTTAAAGGGAGATGTGTTGAAGTCTGGCAGGCCTATTCTGAGCCTGTGTTCTTAGATGATGATCCCTTGGAACAACAGCAATGAAAATGCAAGTTGGTGTCCGTGCCTCTCCCTGATGAGTCAGTTTAATGTTTGAGTGCCACTTCAGCTCCCTCGATTCCAGAGTCCGCAAATGTCCAACACAAGTCATTCCCCAAAGTACAGCCTGTGCAGTCCTGATAATGAGCATTACAGTCTGTTCTTCTACCTGAGACACAGCTTTGCCCTTAAAACACCTTGCCTTGCTAAGCTTGTAGGGTAAGTGGGCTAATCCTGCCCTTCCTGTACTAAGGTGCAGGAGATGATATGAGTAGGGTGAGACAGCGTTAGGCAGGAATGAAGATTCCTTACAGGTTTCTGTGTATGTTGGGAAAGAAATAGGCTGAAATGCAAGCTAAGTACTTCCCACCAAAACCAGAACAGACCTGAAGTTTGCAACTCGTTGCTCGTGTGTGATCACCTTCTGCTTCTTATCTGCCCTGAAGGAGATGGATCCTGTCCTGCCATGTCATCTGTTCTTTTCCAAAGTACTCATACCTTCACTGACTGGCCTGCCTAGCTCCTCAACTATCCACCCACCCCAGCTCTCAGTGTATTTTGGAACTATCTACATCCACCACCTTCTTTCCCAGGCTGCAGCAGGTTGTTCCTGCACACTCTTGCCCATTTGACTGCTTGCACCCCTGTATGCTGTTCCTCACTACATGAAGGCCAGCTCTCTGAGCTTTTCCTCTACCAGCTTCAGGCTCTGTGTGTCACCACAAGTGATGTTCAGTTAGTGAATAGCTTTTTCCTCAGCTCTTCTCAGCTGCATGCCTATTGTGTCTCAGCTCCCCTAGGAGTAGCAAGGGCAGCTCTAGCTGTTGTGTGTGTGTGTGTGTAGCTCTCCAAATGATAATTTTTAAAGAGAATAGGGAAGAAGCAGCATTCCCTGTCCAAGCCCTGTTGCACAAACAGTGTCCTTGCCCTTCCATTAGCCCAAGCTGCAGCTTCAAGTCTTGCCTTTCTTGTCTCCAGTGCTGTAAATCAAATGTAACTCTCTTCATATGGCTGTCAGAGGAGAGGACTTATGGAGGAAAGGGAGAGGGATGCAAAGGAATAAGAGGTCAGAAACAAAGAGCATATGGAAGTGTGAAGATTAACTTGGCTTCCCTGCAGTGATTTCCACAAGAACCAGTTCTTGTCCTTTTATCCTGAACTCACCTGTGCAGACAGTTTCCTGAGTGCCTTTGCAGATTAGTGAGATATTTCTAATCAATCAAAGGGATTAGTGTCATTACAAATGGGTTTATTTATTTAAATGCATCTAACTTGCTATAATGTGATGAAAGCTCAAACAAAGCTGTGTGTAACTCCAGGTTTTTTGTTTCAGAGCCAAGTGACAATGCCAGTGTGAACTACGTTGTCTATAAAGGAGACTATTATGTCAGCAATGAGAACATCTTCATGTACAAAGTGGATCCAGAGACGCTTGAAACGAAGGAGAAGGTGTGGGCAGGTGGGATGAGTGGGGTTAGCTTATGGTACAGGAGAATCACTCCCTGCTGTTGCTAAGAGCAGCCAGGGGAAACCCAGATCCTAAAAGAAAGGATCAGTGCACGAGTGGGCCATGGGCATACGCATCATTTCACGGTGGGTTTGAGTCCCTCAAAAACGGACTTGGCGATGAGGCAGCTCACGCGAGCGAGGGTTCGGCCAGGGCCTGATGTAGCAAGCAAGGGGAGAGACAGAGAGAGACTCATTTCCGTTTGGGTGCAGCTGGCATTCCTCCAGGGTGCTCACGGCTTGTCTCGGCTTGTCTGGGCTTGTCTGGGCTTGCCAGCGTGTGAAGAATGCAAGTGTGCACAGGAAGAAGTTAACATCACTGACGTCAGATGTGTATTCTTGTCCTGTCTCTTCCACCTCTTCTTCCCTTCACCTCCCTACACCTCCAGCTTGAAACACTCCAGAATGGACCTTCGGAGTCTCGACTCAACCCTCTGTTACAAATGGACAGTGAAGTCCATGTCGAGTCAAAATTCAGCTGCCACTTCATTATCTTTTGTGCTATCAAATGAACCAGAAGTCAGAGTGGAAGTCTTGATATATGTTGTGTACATTGTCTCGTGGGAGCATGGCTGTATTTGAGGGAAGAATATGACCCGTGAAATGGCAGCATAAGTTACACGTTCCCCAGCCTGCACCCTTAGAGGGGATTTGGGTATTTGCTGAGATGCGCAGTTATGAGAAGGACTGGGGAAGGATTCTGCTGTTCTGAAATCACTAACTACTGAGCCTGTGTGTTACCATGGGCTAGTTAATACCACTAGTTAATTACCAGCTGCAGTGCACCTTCAGATCCGGACAGAGTCATTCCAGGAGTTCCTCCCTCCCTACAGAGTCAGTTGCAAGTCATGAAGAAACTGTTTATGACGTGTAAAGTGTGACTTGCATATTGAAATGGAGAGTTTGATGATTCACTGGTTTATCTGTTTTGTAAACCAGAATGTGGGGATGAAAAGATGTGTGGGTATTTTTCGCTTGAATGTTCATCTCTGAGACATCTTGTCACTTAAAAAAAACCTATCCCCTTAAGCTGATTTTTAGATGCATACTGGTATTTTTTGGCTAAGTGATGAAAGGGATGATTTCATGTTTAATTTCGGGGATTTGAGATGCCTTGAAAGGATATGGTTTCTGAAGCTGCTGGTGATATCACACACGTTTTGAGCCAGTGACAGTCTCTTCACACATGTCAGTCCCGGCTGAAATGCTCCCGTGAGCACATTCCCACTGCCAGTGCTTCCTGCTGTTCATGTTTCCCAGAGCAATGGCTGCTACTGTTAGTCCCGTTTTACTGGTAGGACTAACATGGGGAGAAACCACTCCTTTTCCAGGATTGCAGGAAGACTGCAAGCAACATGAAGGCTTAAGTCCAGATCCCCCATTTGGGCCATAACCAGCTCTTTTCAGGCTTTCATGAAACTGATATTGAGATGCTGTGGCTTGCTCCGGAGCGTCACACAACTTCCCCACTGACCGAGAATCTTTGGTGTTTGCAGGTAGACTGGAGCAAATTTGTTGCAGTGAATGGGGCCACTGCTCATCCTCACTATGAGTCTGACGGGACAACCTACAACATGGGCAACTCCTACGGGAAGCATGGTAAGACTGGGGAGGACCAGCCCTGGCTCCTGACCAGGGTGTACAGGCTGCTTCTTGCTTCAAGGAGCAGTTGTTGAATAAACATCAGTGTCTAAAGAGACCTTGATATTGCTGTTTCTTTTTGAGTCTAAATGATGGCAAACGAGACTAGCTCTTATTTCAGGGTGTCAGTCTGTCCTGTGAAAATGGCCTCTTTCAGCAATTGGCTTCAGATACTGTGGGCATCCACCGGATTCCCCTCTTACAAGCTTTAATAGAAAACAAAGAATGATTTTTCAAGTCTCATCCAGTGTTGAAGCCTGGTCTTAAGAATTAGCCCCATGTTTTCCACTTAAGTAATTGGCTTTTGATAAGGACCATAAGTGTTTACACAGGAGGGAAGGTGAGCTTTATTAGGGTGACCTAGCTTACAGTGAAGCTGAATTTTCTGGGATATTTTATTTCTTCACAAAACACCGAGCCTTACATCTAGTTGTGTTGCTGTGTAGCATTCACCATCGGTTATATGAAAGCTTTAGTTTTCAGGTGCCTGCAGCCTGTGAAGACAGCAACTGCCCTTTATTGCAATACCTCAGGCTGGTTCCAGTTCACTGAACACTTGCCCAGTTCTGATCATTTTTCATTCTTGCTGTTTTCATTTCCTTTTGGCTTTAGCAATGCATAGCTTTGCAGCAAGTGTTGTTTTCAGCTGGAGAGACCTTAGATAATTATTCAAATGTGCTATTCTTTCCTGCCCGTAAGCTCATCTTTATTAAATGAGTATCAGACATCACCAAGGCTCAGAGTTTTTATTTCCTTTTGTATGCAAGCTATGAACTTGGTTTTTCTCCCTGATCTTGTTGTTATAGGATACTTCAAGTTAACCTAAAGAATGCATTGCAGACAGTAAAATTAGATGGCAGTCTACCAGGCTGAGAAGATCCTTCTGCTTCCTTCCAAGTTGCATTTGTTTTATTTAATTTATTTTTTTTTTTGGCTTAGTAGATTGTTCTGTTGACTTGGTAACTGTGTTTGTCTTTGCTCAGTATAGCTATGAGCATGGTTCCTAGTGTTCTGGGGAAACAGAAGCAGAACTTGACTTTGCTTTCGTGAATGCAAGCAGTCTCAAATCTCAGCGGTGCTGAATGTTCTTTCTCCTTTCCAGGGTCTAGGTACAACATCATTCAGGTCCCTCCCCAAAAGTCAAGCTGTAGTGACACGTTAGAGGGAGCGAAAGTGCTGTGCTCCATTGCTCCAATGGATAAGATGAGACCCTCCTACTATCACAGCTTTGGTAAGAATACTTTCTATCTCAGACTGTGAATTCACTGTGGGGAAGAAAGGGCTGTTCACTGTCCTCTGCCCTAGAGATTATTTTTTTAATCATTTCATTTATTTAATATTCAGATGATACCTCATTTCTTCCCTGTTCAGGAATGAGTGAAAACTACATCATTTTCATTGAGCAGCCCATCAAGCTGAATCTGTTGCAGATCATCACTTCCAAACTCCGTGGGAAAACCATTTCTGATGGGATAAGCTGGGAACCTCAGTACAATACTTTCTTCCATGTGGTGAATAAGCACACTGGGGAGGTAGGTAGAACTTTGGCCTTTCCAGCAGCAGTGCAGCTGAAATCTTCAGTCCCAGCAGGCGAGTGCTGGGTAGCAGCCCCAGGTAGCTTTATGAATCAGTCTGGATGTTACTGCAATATAGGCTTTATAAACGTGGGTGTAGGTTTATTAGGAATGGGATTACTTCATGCTTTTTCCTCTCTACTGATTCATTTCTTGCCAGCCCTAAAAGAACAGGCATGATTAAGGAGTTTGAGGTTCCTAGGACTGCAACACAGTGTCTGAAATGCTGTTCCCAGGTACTACAGAGTATCCAGAGGTCAGACATAGACTGGGAATGATACTCTAGGGATGGAGTTGTGATGGCAAGGAGCCTGTCCTGGGATGCTTTACATTTGGGCTTTTCCTCATCTAGTTTTGCCACCTTACTGTCTTAAAGCAGCATTTCTGTAGTAACGTGAGGACCCAAGACAAATAGCAAGGAGTGAGTGGGGATTAAAATGAGGGAGAAAAGCAAAAAAACTTTGATGAATGGTTAGGATGTTATAGAGGAAATTTAGCCCCTCTCGTGCTCCCTGTAGGAGCTGCCAGGGCAGTGGTACAGTGAGCCCTTTGCTACTTTCCATCAAATCAACGCCTTTGAAGATCGTGGCTGTGTGGTCCTTGATCTGTGCTGCCAGGATGATGGAACAACTCTGGCTACTTACAATCTTCAGAATCTGCGGAGGAGTGGGGAAGGTCTAGATCAGGTAAGATCTCCACATTGTTGCGCAGGATCCAGTGGAGCTCTCTGAGGTGAGGCTCCATTAGTAGAATGGAGAATGTTATGGGGGACCACAAGGTGGAAGGTGTGAACTGGGGAAAGAAACCACAACTCTAGGGAAGAACTAAACTGATGATCTGTTGGTATGTTGGTATTTTTCTTTCCTTTTAAATAGCTTAGCACTCTCCCTGCAGTGTGTCCTTGTAACTTTTAAAACTGGTGTGTGACACAGATCTCCATAGCCTGGCAGAAGAGACTTCTGGTTAAAAACCTTGGGTTTAATGATACTCATTTTCCGTCTCCCTGTGTAAGAAATTTTTCCCCCAAGAATGTACGTAAAGTAAGGGGGTTTTGCATGACTTTTAAAGGGCAAAAGAAAAGGAAAAGAAACCTTGTTATTTAAAGGCATTACTTGAGAAAACCAGCCTTTATTAGGTAAATCGCACAAAGATGGAAATCCCTACGTTGTTCCTCTCGTTCACTCACAATGGCATGTACTCATAAATCACTTATGTCCGACTCTGTCAGAGCACCATTTACAGGCACGTAAGAGGTTTTATTTTGCATAGGCCCTACACTGGAAAAGCGGGGGTGCTTTCAGTTTCTTGTACTCAGATGCATTTATTGGAAAGCCACCATATTGTAGGGGAAGGGCAGATGTTTCTCCGTGTTCTAAGACGTTGAGAAGCAAGTCTCTTCTGCTCTGTGGGAAGTGCATAGCTATATCCCTGAAGAGTCAACTTTCTTCTGATTTCCTTTGGTTTGTTGCAAAGACGTGGTGAACATTAATTCAAGTGTTAGGATGTCCATTTGCTTTGCAAACTGACTCCAGTTTCTGTTAAGCTTTCTCTGATGCTGAGCTATATAATTTCATCTGTCTGAAGGTGTCCTGATGTCAACATTAGGCATGTGTTTCCAACACCCACGTTCTTTAACTGACAAGTAGTGTAACCATTAAGCTCATACACACAAGTGCAAGGTCATTTCAGAAGCGAAGCTTGGATTCATGCTGCCCTGAAAGACTAAGGCATGCCTGGGCATGACTTGTGCTCTTGCTGACTAAACCATATTTTGTCTGGCAGAGTTCCTCAACCAATCAGTCCATCTGTGGCTACATAAACCATAAAAGTTTTGAAAATAATGTTTCAAGATGAACCCATGTGATTAAAGTGAAGTTTCACATTGAACTGGGGAGTTACAGATCGGAGTAACTGAAAAACACCAAAACAGGATCTTTGCCACCTGTTTATTTAGAAGGCTTACTATTGGAAATATTAAGGGTTCTAAACGTGGCTTGAACAGGATGTTAGTGGCAATGGTGGAATTATTCCTCTTGTGCAACCTGCTGAACGTCTGCCGCCCTGGGAGCTGCTAGTTTGCTCTCCAAGTAAACCCACCACTACCCGAAACTTTGCAGACATGAAGTCCACGTGTACCTGAGAACAGAAGAGGGGAAAATCATGCAGGCTAATTTATCCAGGGGAAAGGCTCCTCCAGAGGCTGGTGTAGAGCATTTAGATGTTTCCTCTCAGCCTCGGAATAAGCCCCCCCCTCCATTAATTTTGTAGGCAGAAAACATTTACGCTCTCAAGATTAACAGCAAGCAGTATGGTCAGTGTCTGTATCGTGCTGTCATCCCACAAAGATCTGAGACAACAATCAAACAGGTTTTCTGCTGCAGCTTTGTAGCTGCATGCAGTTTATACACTTACAAAGTTGTTCCATGCAGGGTTCTTATTATTTAAAATAATATGGAAGTTCAGCCTCAGGTTTCTAGCAGGTGTATCCTGTCTGCTTGCTCTGTGCCGTGGAGGTCCCATTCTTTGTCACCCCCCTGTTGACTCAGGATCTTGGTTGGGCAGGAAGGGCCCGAGTCGCTCGCTCACGGGGGTGTATATGGACAGGCTGTGAAAAGGATCAGAGTGAGTCTGTCCTGAGTATCGTGCAGCATGTGTCCCAGTGCTGCATGTGGAGGTTTATCGAGTGGTTTGCATACCCAGCTGAGTGTTAACTGCTGTGAAGGCAATGCTGAGCCATTCAGCTGGTTATCTTTTGGTTTTCTACTGTAAAGTACTGGAATAAGCAGAGCCCTCACCTTGGTAAAACACACCATAGAAAAAAAAGATTTTCAGGGTGGGAGGAATGTCTAAAATGTCAGAATTGTTCCCCAAAAGGGCACTGAGCCTGAAACATGACTCTCCTCTCTCCGTCACTGTAACTTTGTCTCCGCAACAGACTTACGAGTCAATATCCCGAGCTTTCCCTCGTCGCTTTGTTCTCCCGCTGAATGTCGGTTCGGATGCCCCTGTGGGGAAGAATCTGAACCCGCTGCCCTACACGTTGGCGAGGGCTGTGAAAGATGCAGATGGCAAGGTATGTACTGAATGCTTGCGTGACTGCGTTTACAGCTGTGGTGGGATTGCCTGCAGCAGTTATCATCCTGTATTACCTTCCCACATCTCAGCCACCAAGCGGAAAAGCAAGCAAGGTTTGCTCATGACTATGATGGGAGTTAGCGATTTAGTACAAAAACTACCCCGCTGCCTTAAATGGGAGAGCAAAGGCAGATTGTGACTTGCCAAAATGTCCAAGTGGGTTATCAGCATTTATGATAATTGGCCAAACTTCGACCGCTTCAGTGACAAAATCCTCCACGCTTTTATCTGGGTACAGATCTGCTCTTTGCTTCCGGCTCTGAACGGCCCTACATAGTGGCATTTGGTGGTGTAGAATGTGTCTTGTGCACTATGAGTGGAGTCATCTTTGTGTGGACTTTGTACCTCAGATTGCTCAGTGCTGGACCTGGGATTTTCTGAGCTAGCAGTGCAGGAACACATGGACTTGCTCCTGTTTTTCACAATACCTTGATTCTTGAAGTTTCCACGGTCTGAGATGATGAGTTAGTTCTTCAGGTCAAACAGATAATAGAGATGGAATTGGTGCTTCTACCTGCCTCAGAGCAATGCCAGGCTCATCTTTAAACATTCCACACAGAGGTGGTGTGGTAGATTGGTGGGACCAGTCGGGTCTTCTGCTCAGTCAAAGCTAAACTGACACTTGCGTAACGCGTGCTTCTTTTAGGTCTGGTGCACACATGAAAATCTCTACCCTGAGGGCTTTGAAGAGGTTGGAGGCTTGGAGTTCCCCCAGATCAACTACTCTCGGTACAACGGTAGGAGGTACCGTTACTTCTATGGATGTGGTTTTCGGCATTTGGTTGGAGATTCCCTGATCAAGGTTGATGTGGAGACCAAGAATTTCAAGGTAAAGTGAAGGGAGAGATCTTTTTTTCAGCAATGGGAGTCACTCTGCTGAACTGGCCTTAAATATACATCATTTACTAGGAACTTTATAGGGATCTTTGTTCAAATGGGTCTGAGATTCCTAACTTAATCTCTCACTTAGCACCTTATGAATGTGTCACTCTTACCAAACAGAATGCACCACTCCAGGTATGGCACTGCCACACTACTGGAATCAAACCAATTCATTAAAAGGCTGAACTATCGGTCTCTTGGAGCACAGAGTGTGCCTGGGGAGCACTCCTCTAAGTGTAGTAGACAACTATTGATGAAATGAAACACATCCATATGTTACTGTGCTTGCTAGATGTGGCAGGAGGATGGATCCTACCCGTCAGAGCCTGTGTTTGTACCGGTGCCTAATGCCACGGCAGAAGACAGTGGAGTCATCTTGTCAGTTGTGGTCTCCCCCACTGAGGTAACTTATTGCTACTGCCTTGTTGAAATCCCATAGTAGTAGGTAAACTTTCTATCCCACAGAGCTGAGTTTGAGGCTCTCTGGCAGACAGTTCTAGCACTGTGCTCCCTAAGGTGTGTGCTTCTGCAACTGCCATGTGCAGCCAGGCTCACCGCAAGCAGGAGCGTACCTTGGAATGTCAGTGTTTCTTGACTAGCAGTGCTCCTGGCCAACCCTCTTAGAGGCTTTGTCTGTACTACCTGGTGGTACGTTTGGGCTCCCTTGTGCAACAGATGCAGCAGGTTGGATGGTGGAATGAAGTTTAGCCTGGGCATTCATTCTGGCTTTCTTTTCATCCTGCAGAACCAAAGTGCATTCCTGCTTGTCTTGGATGCAGAGACCTTCAGAGAATTGGGGAGAGCAGAAGTTGCAGTGCAAATGCCTTATGGATTCCACGGCATCTTTACTTCCCACTAACTGAAGACCTTGTCACCTCCTGTAACTCAGGGCCAGGTCAGGCTCAGAAAGAAACCTCTGCTTTCTTTTACCTTTGCGTTATGCTCTGGATGAAGGAACTGCTTTTTCTCAGTCATAACCTCTGAGGTACTGCTGAATGCCTAACCACGTACAGCAAAGGGTCTGGCGAAGGCAGAAGCCCCTTCCCTCAGAGAGCCCACTTCTTTATTTTGCTTTTCTGACTCTTGATAGATCAGTTAGCAGCAGCTCCCAAAGGCTGACACGTGTAGGGCTTGCAAGGGGGAAAAAGGAAACAAAGATGACACAACCTTCCCTTGGCAGCAATGCCCTCTGAAGGGAAGAGTATCGGTGTTCAGGGCAGTGACTTTGGCTGAAATGTGTAAATCAGAAGAGCCACATAAAACCAACTAGTAACAAGTAGGCCCAATGAAGGGTTGTAATTTCACCCCCAGCATATCAAGATTGCCTTTAGAGAACTCCAGAAGGCAGATGCAAATATAGAAGCTGTACTTGTAGTGCTTTGCTCTGTACACCAGTGGTACCTTCAAATAAAACCCCGTGAAGTTTCTTCCTTTCTTTATCTGCCCTCACCAGACCCACAGCCAACTTTGTGCTGAGCTCAAAAGGCAACAGCTGCAACCCTGACACGCACCTTAATATTTTACATGGTCTTGTACACGTGCACGACACATCTCCCCGTGCTGCTGCTTAACCAGCACAGCTCTGATGGCTAACATTTCCTGCCCTCCTCCTAATTCAACCAGTATGAAACGTGTGGAACTCCACTGTGGCCTTGACATCCCTTTATTCTTAAGCTGAGCAAATCAAACTCAACCACCCTCTCGTACGCTTGCTTCCTCATCCAGGCTCCTGCAGTTCTGGAACTGTGAGGTGGAGGTGGGCAGCTGGGTTGAGGGAAGCCCTCTCCAGCAGTTCACTTGCAGGCTCTGCCTTTAAGGACACTGTGAAAAGCAGCAGCTTCCAGGAGAAGGGATTCCCCTCCTAGCTTAAGGACTTCTTTATACTCCTTCACTGGGAAAAGCTTGGAGAATATTTTGAACCACTTGCTTGTCCTGGGGTTTGAAGGAAAGTCCTTGCTTCCTATTTGCAAACTTGCTTTGCTCTTTTTCTTTGACTCCTGATGTTCTGGAGGCCAGCCCCGTGCAGAGCAGAACCGAATCAGAGCTGACTCTCTCCACCCATCCAAGCCAGCTTTCTCTCCTCTCTGACCTTTCTTCACCTTCCTCACAGGTCTTGGGAGAAGACGAGGAAGAGAAACAAGGCTTGTAAACCAGGGCTGCAGCCCTGTCAGAAGGCAGGGGGAGAGGCTCATGCCAAAGCTGATCTCACAAAGCCACTAGATGGCAAACAGCTCCCGTTGCTGGTGCTCCAGTCCTGCCAACCCGCTGCCTCCACTGCTGCAGCTCGTCCAGTAGCCTGTCAGCATAGGGACAGGGAACAGCCCCCAGCGGGGTCACATCCCCACGACTGGAAGCGGAATGATGCTAAGGAAGTGCGTGCAGATGGCGGAGGGTCAGGGTTCTGTCACTATCGTTGCTCTTCTTTGAACTATGCGTTCTTGATGCGGTGGGAAGGGCAGTGGCAGAGGTTCATGTGCAACCTGTGTTAACTGCAACCAGAGTACCCGAGGCAGGGCTGTAGGGCAATAGTGCAGAGGAACAAAGGTGCCCTGCGGTGCAAAGGCCGTGCTGTGTTTATAAAGCTGTGCTCACCCCAACAGTGTGCAATCCCAGCCCCTGCCTGTCTTGTGTGCACACAGGCTCTGCTCCGCTACTGTGAGAGCTGGTTTTGTTCTGTTCCTGTTTCACGGAGATCCTGCTGTGAGGCTTGGAGTTTTCCCACTGACAAACTTGTAGGTGGAGCGGGGAACCAAGAATTTCCAGGAATTAAGGGAATATGCTGATGCAGTTACCTTCATGCAAGCCCTTTCAGCACTGAAAAAAATCCAAATTCTATCCCCTCTCCCAAAACTTCCTGCAAATCACCACACTTTATGGAGTGCTCTGCATGAACTCCATGAATGTTATTCACACAAGTGTAATCCTGCAAATCTGTCAGGTTCATAACCAAGCCAGAGGTGAAATCAGTTTGCCAGAATAGAAAGGGCATCACCAGGCCTAGCAGCCCATCCTGGGACTGGTGCAGAGAAAGGCTCCTGGGTAAGCTTTGTCCAAACCATCTCAAATCAGGCTGAGGACCAGGGAGTGGGGCATTCTCCAAGGTTTAACACAGCTCCTCAGGTACCGCAGTGCTGGGGCATGGAGGGAGCTCAGTCATGTTAGGTGGGTAGGAAGGATCCATGAAGTTTTGTCAGTCCCTTCAGGTGAGCATTACTTTCTGAACTGCTTTTCTTTCTTTGCATTGCTTTGTAAACACATTGCCAGTGCATCCACAGCCTGCCAGCTTTCCTTGGGCAGGCTGAGCCCCCTGCACTGGTGCATTTATAAACACACCTTGCAACTGACAGAAGAAAACACCAGCAAGTCAAACTGTTGGCCCGTGGGCCAAATCATTGCTAATATTGCCTCTGACGGGTACATGGGAGGATGAAACACCCTGAAAGTGGAACATCAATGAAAAGAAAAAAGGCAAGATGCACAAATCTCAGGTCTCTGATCTGTTTCTGCAACACATCCCAGTCCTACCCAGTAGAAAACCCCTCTGTTAGAGGTGGTGTCATCTCACAGACACACTATTTGTAGTGTTCATGTCAACTTGTTCTGTACCAGCCCAGCAGCATAGATAATGCAAAGGAGGAACTGTGATGTAGTCCAGGGGAGTTTTATGTACGTTCTCTAAAGCAGAATTGGAACTAAGCTGAAAGGTAAGCTCATCAGTACCCACCAGCATCACTTCTCCCTGACCTGTCGTACCCCTTGGACACAGATGAACAGCTGCGCTTCCAACAGGACCACTGCATGTTTTTCAGTCTCTCGTTCTGTCCTTCCCTCCCCCTGAAGCCGGGGTAGAAATGGTTTAACAGCTGTTTCATAGCCTCATCCCCGATCACGTGCTTTTGCTGCTCTCGACGAGCTTGCGGGTTTCTGCATCACTCAGCTACTTAGTAGAAAGTGAGCTAGGAAACTGCTGGTGTACAAGAGCCTTGGTACAGCCCCCACTGCGGATCCACCGCGGCTGTTATCACACCTCTGCGTTCGGCAGGGCTGGCAGAGTGGCTCTGTTCTATTTTCTCCGTATTACCGGCTCGTAGGCGCTGGCGGTCCGCGGGCAGGAGGCAGCCGCCGAGCCCCGGCCGCACGCAACGCGTCCGTTTCTCCC
>JANHFX010000996.1:0-17865 GCA_027560015.1 Chloroceryle amazona | reverse complement strand
GGCCGCCTGCGGCCCACAGAGGCTGCGCCGTAACAGGGCAAGCGCGGCCGGAAGGCGTGAGGCACGGCGTGGCACACAGCTGTGCGAGCTGGTCCCCACCACCTCCCCTCCGGCCTAACATGCGAGGCAAAGGAGGGTGCCCCTCGGGAGAGAGAAGAGAGCAGCGGGGACAGAATCGGCTCCAGCCCAGCCTCACCAGACTCTTGAAGGTCCGTGACTCTTCCACCGCCACCTCTGGCTCCGATTCCACACCTGCCTCCGGCTCCGGCCCCGCCACTCGACCTTTCTCCTCTCCTGCCGCCATTTTGGACCGTCCCCTTCTGAGGTAGCACGGAGCACTCCGGGAGCTGTAGTCCTTTTCTGGCAGCTGTGTGTTATGGGATTTGTAGTTCGGAGGAAAGAGCCAATCGGAGCGCGAGGGATGGGGCTCAAGGGGCCACGCGTGGCGGCTGTTACCCGTGGTGGCGGTTGTTGCTGCCAGCGCGCGGCAGTGCTGCCGTGAGGTACGGGCGGGCTCGTCTTCTGCACATCAGAAGGTATTTTCTGCATCCGGAGTTCTTCAGAGCGCAGCTCTCTGGTAAGCGGGTGTAAGGCTCGGGGCACCAAGTGCTGTCATTTTCTACTCTCCTGATGTAAAGGAGCCGATGACAGTCTAGTTGCCATGTATCTGGAAATATCCTCACTCTGTACAAGGTTAATGTGTGGGCAGCAGGTCAAGGGAGGTGATTCTCCCCTCTGCTCTGGTGAGACCCCACCTGGAGTACTGTGCCTGTTTATGTCATCCCTAGGCCAGGAAAGCCATGGACCTGAAGGAGAGGCTCTAGAGGAGGGCCACTGAAATGATCAGAGGGTTAGAGCATCTCTCCTACAAAGAAAGGCTTGAGACAGTTGAGGTTCAGCCTGGAGAAGAGAAGACAATGTGGAGACCTTATTGCGGCCTTTCAATACTTAAAGAGGGCTTATAAGAAAGATGGGGACAGACTTTTTAGCAGGGCCTGTTGCAGTAGGACAAAGGATAATGATTTTAAACCGAAAGGAGTAGATTTAGACTAGATGTAAGGAAGAAATTTTTTACAATGAGAGTGGTGAAATACTGGCACAGGTTGCCCAGAGAGGTGGTAGATGCTCCATCCCTGGAAACTTTCAAGGTCAGGTTAGACAGGACTCTAAGCAGGCTGATCTAATTGAAGATGTCCCTGTTCATTGTATGAGGGTTGAACTAGATACCCATTAAAGATCCATTGTAACCCACACCATTCTATGATTCTATGATGAAGCGTCACACATGAGGAGGCCTTCCTTCTGAATGTGTTCAAGGCTTGTTTGCTTTAAACTAACTGGGCTTCTGCAAGGGGGGAGTGGGGAGGGTGTGATTTGGGTGAGGAGTGCTATACTTTGCTAAATTAGAAATGGGGTGAATCTTCACTGAACTCCAAAGAGGTCTCCAAGGAAGGGGGAGTTACAGAGCTGTAGCCACCTGTATAGGGATGAGAGCGCACTGAATAGGCTGTGTGAAAACCTGCCTGTCTGACATTACCAGCTCTGGCCTGCGGCTCAGTATTTGCATTGCCTTAGGCAGTGTGGGTGATGGTGTTCTGTATTCATAAATTTTACAGTTGTGAAAGAACAAGACAAAATGAGCTATCCAGACACAAAAATACAATAATATATATAAACGTACACCTGTAATACATATAAAAAGTAAATTAACTTTTTCAGAAGTGCTGGTATGAAACATTTTGAAGTACTGGTGAAGGTCAAAAGGAGCTGTCATTGTTCCACTCTGTTTTCCTGTTTATGGTAATTGCCAATGTGCAACTTTGAACTGACAGAAATAAATAAACTGAACTGTGGCAACTCACCGCATGAAATGAGAGAACAGGGGATGGCAAACACTCCCTCAGCCCTCTTGATTGCTGCAGTTGTGACTCAGGCAAGGAGCCTGAAGGTGCATAAGGAGAGGTGAAAATGGTGATGGATTTAGTGCCCTTCGAGGGAGAGCAGCATCAAAATAGCATGTCATGATGGTAGCCCCTGAGCTCATTGGTTTCCAAATGGTCTGGGTGTGGCTTATAGTCCAGATGTTGACTGCAGCAGGATAAACTTGCAGCAGGGTGAGCCACCTTTGTTTTAGGGAAAAAGATGCTAATGTATCCAAGAGCTTGGGCTTTGAAAGTCATCAGAGCAAACTACAAAATGGAACTCATGACTGCATTTCTGAGCAGACCTCCCTCTCTCGTGATATTTGGGAAGCCTGGCTGGGTGTGCTCACAGTTGAAATGATGACATACCTGAGCATCTGTCACTGGATTCCAAAAGTGTCATTTCCTCTGCTCCCCGAACAATGAGGAAAGTGAGAGGAAGTACGAACAAACTCTCTGTGTGACAGAGAAAGGAGAGGAAGCTTGAAACAATTCACTGGGCAGCAATGGAAATGAAACTGCTGCATCCCACTGTGCACAGGAGAAAATTATTTTAAAATAAATTCAATAAAGTCCAACACCCAACAAGAAGTACACAGTGGAGGTGCTGGTTATGACCATGTTTCAAAAATTACAGCAGTCTGAGCCATGAGCTTGCTCTTTATCATTTAGTGCTGAAGGTTAAGCCTGTCCAGCACTTAGACATGAACCCTTGTAAGGGTCACTAGAATGGCTCAGGAAATGAAGTAAGGGATGTGAGGGGAAGTCACTGCTTATGATTCTTTGTTGAACTTATTGCCCATGTAATAGGGTAGGTGCTGCTTTGATGAGGAGCAGGGTGGAGAAGTTATATTCTGGTGAAATTCCAGTTTGGATAATTCCTTTTTGTCAGTACATGTATTTGAATAACATAACTCTTGTCCTAAACTGCTGTTGGAGCACTCCATGTGTGATGAAATAAGTACTGCTTCTAAATGGTGATCCCCTTTTTTGTTCTTTTCAGCAGAGGACAATGCAGATTATACTGGATTTAGAATTTTTTATTACAGAGCTTTTAGACTTAGATTCACAGGACCACTTGGCTTAGAAGGTGTCCAAGAGCACTGCATGAGTTTTGGAGCAAACCAAGTCACACAGCTCCTCTGTCCTGTGTAGGATTATAGAGCTTCCAGCCTGTGGGCCCTGCTCTCTACCAGAGCCTCCCTTTGCACTCCTAGCAAACAAATCCAGAGAGGGGACTAGCTGAGACCTGGCCAGGAGATTGTGGTACTGTGGGCTCAATTACACTTGCACAACAGTGATACAGGATTAGAGGATTTTGTATTTTTTGATAATTGGAGACGGATGTATAAGCAAAAGGTTAATTACATTTATAGTGCTTATACAAGATTAATAGTTTGCATGTAAGACATCAAGTAACAGCAAGGGCTCCAGGACCCAGGAAAGAAAGGACACCATATCCCAGTCTTAAAATGTTTCATGTATAACACAAATTTGACAAAAAATTTACGTTCCATGTGTCCTTAGCTGAACTACCTTTTTTTATAATGCTAAAAAACATGCCTACAGGTCAGAAAGACCCTTGCCCAGGTGAAGACCCTTTCCCTGAGCATGTGCTCTAGAAAGTAGAATGACACAGCAGAAATTCTAATCATATGTAAATGTGTAGTCAATTAGTGTAGAGGGGAGGGATCTGTTAGGAAATTCTTGTTTATAAATATAGTATGAATAGTCCTGTTGGGTGTGCTTGGTTTGTGGAACTGCCACCAAGGACCCAGGCCTGAATAAAACAATACCTCTCCTGAGTGTGAGGATTGGTTTCTTTGCACACTGAGTAGAAAATCGGCTTTTCAGACAATAGCAGCACTGTGCAACAATCCAAATCGTCACTTCAAGTGAATGGTTAGCCTAGGGAAAAACAGAAAAGAAGGATTGTCTGCCTATGTGGCTGAGACTGGAAGCAAAAGAATCTGATTCTTCCCCAGCTGCTGGACAGTGGCTGTGGTTGCAGTGCAGGACTGTGCTGAGCAAACCAGCCCTCGAGAAGCTATACGCTGTCAAATTCAGACCCTTCTGCCAGTCAGATGAGTCTGTTCAGAGCTGTTGCCGTTCCTGTGTTCTTCACTGTGTGTGGATGTGTGGACAGAGCTGCACTGACAGAAAACTGTGGAGGAGGTAGAAGTGCAGGTTACATAATTTTCACTGTGATGATAAAAGCATCCATCACAGAAGCATGGTGAAGTCGTAACTGATCTGGTGGAGTTAACCAGTGGTATACTGCAGCACTAGGAAAAATTTCACAGCATGCCTACCTTTGCATAGTGTGCAGTTTACATTCCAAAACCACAATTGCATGCTCACACATATACATCTCAGTGTCTGCATGTCAGAGACCAACAGCCACAATATATGTGGGCTAAGGTGCACACCAGGATGTGTGCTCACACAGATACAAACACATACTTCATACACAAATGCCAGCTCTGTGACACGGAGCTGATGAACTCATTTTTCAGTCTTGCCTTCTGAACATGTACAGCTACTCCTATCAATGCCATGTCTCCAGTGCCTGGAGCTTGAAATCAAGCAGAGTGAGCCAGGGGGCAGGAATATGATCACATGCAGGTGTGCAGAGAGACACTGACACAAAAGCGCTTCATATTAATTTAATCAAACCAGCAGTGTACTTGTTCCTTTTTGGTAAACAGGCACTGGCATTACAATCTGAGTCACACTCTGAGGGACCAAAGCTCTTGTTCTTCTTGTGTGTAAAAACAAATGTTGATGTCATGAGAGGAAGAGACAAAAAGGACAAGAGCTCGCGGTTTGTGAGATGAGAGTGTTATCCTTCCTAAGAGTTTGCTCAGCATTACAGAATTGCAGAGAGGGTTTTTCTGACAATTTTGATTTATGCATCACAGGGATGTTTCCCTTAGCCACTGGGCCATACCTGTGGAGATGGAATTATTCCTGCATTAACTCCTCCAGTTGCTTCAAGCTAGTTTCTGGGGTATCTTCCTTGTACCTCTTCCAGGTACTGACATGATCCCCATCATCATGGTACTTGAACACTTTTCAGTATTTGTCCCAGAAACATCCTTGTGAGGTAGGGAAGTGCTACTGTCCCCATTTTTAGACAGAGAACTGAGGTACCGAGGGGTGAAAAATCATGAAGGACATATTTAGCAGAACAGTCACCCAAAACAGGGTCCCAGTTCTTTCTCCTGCTTTGTAAGTGCTCTGCCACTGAATTATCCTACTTCTCTGCACCCATCTTGTGTATTAGTACCAGTATATATTTTGTTAACATGAAGCCTTCTCTGGGAAGCATTTCCAGGAGTATGTTTAACTCTCCATGAGTGCTGCCTCCTCCCTTACAGACAAACCACTGTGGGTCTCACAGGCTACTCAGCTGCATGGAGAATGACACCTCCACCTCTCAGATGGTGGTCATCACAGCTGGGCTCCAGCTCAGACCAGTAACACTAACCAGTGTTTCTCTCCCTGCTGCAACTGATATAACTGCTTTCTTCCACAAGAGCCCTGGGGCAGGCTCATCCCAGGGTCACTGACCTGTCCTGCTCCCTCTTTCGATTCCTAAGAACTATCACTGGTTGACAGTGTTTCAGCTATTTTATAACTACCAGCATTCAGGTCATGCTTTCCTTTTCCTACAGGGACTTTCTCTTCCTCACAGCTAAAGAACAGGTAGGTAACTTGCTCTCACATGCCACAGACTTTCTTTGCCTCTAAGAACATCTGCTTTCCTTTGGAGCAGAGGCCTCCTTTTTAAAAGAAAAAACAAAACAAAACAAACCAATATCCAAACCTTAAAATAATCCTATGTAAATAAATAGAACACAAACATCACAGTTCTCAGCCTGAAGAGGTTTCTTCAAAAGGGATTACAACTTCTGGCCCTGCTATTTCACTCTGGGACGATGAGCCATCCACAGTGTCTGTCATATCTGGAGCTGCTTTCTCCAACAGCCTTTCCAAATGTACCTTGGTAATTAGACTGTACTCTACTGGAAACTGGCAGCTTCTGTCTTTTTGAGGCTACCGCAGACCTTTTACGACTCACAGATATTTCTAAGTTACTTACAAATCAGGTTCCATCAGCACCAGGAGTCTAGGCATTTATTTCATCATCCTCCTGACACATTTCTTTTCACTGCCTTGGGGAAGCAGAGCTGGGAAGATGGCTGGGTAGACATGGATCTGAGAAACGGCCACCTACTCCTGCCTTCAGGTGCTGGGATCTGCTGCTGTGTACACAATAGCCCACATGTCCATTATAACCTCCAACCTGAATCAGATGGCTACTGTCAGTTGATGATGTGTGTGTGTATGTGTGTAAGCTTTAGCTTCCTATCAGGAAGTAGTTTGTGTTCAGGTATAGATAAGGCACATCTCTGTTGATTTGCACCACCAATATTATGATAGCAACAGGTAGAAGTGCTAAGGGTGACAGTTAATAACATAATGTCTCCAAGCCTGGTTTTAATTACAGGGTAAACATTGTTTCAGCTGGATGGTCTCAGGATCTCAAGAGTAGTTTTAGCACCCAAGCCGAGTCTCCTTGTATGTGAGGAAAGCTCTGTCCTGGACTCAAGAAGTTCACAGACTTCATCCATTGCCTTGGTGCAGGTCTCAAGGTTGTCAGCCAGCTTCTGGATTTTGGCCTTCAGCATGGCCTGGCTTACTTTTGTGACCTCCTTTGTGTATTCTGGCACAAGGAAGCTGTGGGAGCCGCAGAAGACCATGAAGCAGACAGAGTTATACAGCGAGATGGAAGCCCTCTTCTCCGACTGGTGCAGTGTAGGGTCCCCTGGCCCCGGGCCTCGGCGAAGGAACTCCAGACAGCCAAGGATTTCCCTCATCTGTTTCCTACAAGTCATTGCAATTTCCTGCACCTTCCTCACCTCCCTGGAATTGCAGAGAACTAAGGAGAGATCGGAGGTGACGCTTATGGCCCCCCCAGCAGTGGCCAGGCCCAGACCCACAGCTGATGCCAGAAGAGAGGCTCCCAGCGTTGCTGGACTCAGGGACAGCCCCACAATGGCTGTGATCGCTCCTGCAGCAGTCAGGGTGCTCCCACTGATGTTGGCAATCAGGGAACTTTTGTGGATCTTGTTGAGTTTACGAGCTGCCTTGTGAAGGTGGGCTATTTGGCCATGCAGCCTCTGTCTCTGATCCAGCAGCACTACATGGAAGTTGTGTGTGGGGTCTAGTGTTTGGGGCAAGGCAGCAGCATTTCTTTCCATGGTCTCTGTCCAAAAACAGAAAAGGATAAGTTGGCTTATATGTTAAAAAAAACCCCATGAGATACACTCAGCCTGGACCACCATTGCAGGGCTGGCATCCAGCCAATTTTTTTTATTTTTTTTTTTTTCTTCCCTGAGCTACATGAAAGGTTTGCTGCCTGCACACATGTACACACTCACGTACATGCACACGTGCACATACACAAATGTACATATGTGCATTTAATTACCATATTCCACTGTAACTTTCAGATAGAAGAACTTTTAAATGTTTTTCTTGTTCCCTGAAAAGACTAAAATATCTTAATGTCTGGGGTCAGAGTTGCTGTTGTTATTACCTCTGTGAAGACATAAAAAGTCTTTTCTGACCCTGGGGACAGAAATTCCCTTGAGATAAGTGATTCAGTGCCCAGAGTAGTAATGCTGCCAGAACTAAAATGTCCCCATGGTGGGATTCAGGGGATCTGCAAGAAAGGCCAGGCTCTGAGGAGATGAAAGCCACCCATCTCATATTGCTATTTAGGGGTCATTTCCCGCTAAAGAAGGACAGAGGGAAGCTGCTGAAGGTAGTCAAAGTCTGGCTTTTCCACCTATGAGATGAAAAGCTCATTGATGCCTCAGACGGGTATTGTGAATGTCCTTCCTTTCTTTAAGCCTAAACAACTAAAGGTCCTGTAGAATTTTTTGCCTATTGTAACTTGCCATCAGGGTCTGGACAAAGATAGACATCATTGTTCTGTGGTTCTTAGTCCAAACTGTGGTGGCAAATCCCCAGTGACAATGGTAGGGAGGCCTATAGACCTTGTCCAAAAGGTTCATGAAGGGCACATCGGAAAAGCAAGACCACTTTGAGTGCATACTCCCTTCTAGATGGGAGAACAGGATTAATAACAGTGGCCTGTGACTCTAAAAGGCTTGAAAACTGCTGGCTATGGCAACTTCCCCTGGCAAGATACATAGCAGAAGAGTGTCTTCCATTCTAGAGAGTGAATCTTCAGGATTTCAGTGCTAGGTTATCTCTATTTGCTCTGTCTGTTCTTTGTCACAAGGGTAAAAAGAAATGTTCCAATAAGCATTTGCAGGTTGCTCTAGGGCTACAAAGTGGTTTATAAAGGAAGCCAGTATCCTTAACCCTGCTTACATACATAGGGCACCTGAGGTAAGGGAGGCAACAGGAGCGATGTAGCACCACCGCTTGTCTAGTTGGGACAGAGCTTTTGTGCTTCATATCGCTGTGCTGTGCACAAGGCTGTTCTGCCTCTGCACCTAGAAAGGTCTAGCCATAGAGTGAAGAAGGTGTTTGTAGTCAATAGTGCCCTCACAGCCAAAAGAATTCTCTGTAGCAGAAAGAAGCTCTGCCCCAGAGCTAACTAAGCAAAACTTCATTGCTACAGCCACCATTCTGCTTCTCTTCTGTACTGCGTGAACTGGAGGTACCTGGTCCTTCACACAGGCACACTGTATAGTTAGGAATATTAGGGCTTTCATTCTGCAGATTTCCTGCATTTTAAGAGGAAACTGCCTATCAGAAAAAGTCTTTCTATCCTGAAGTAAATAATTCTCACTGCAATTTTTTCCCTCCTATTTGTCCTAATCCATCTCATGCAAAATCCTTTAGGACCTTTCCCTATACCCTCTCCATCTCCCTTCAGAACAACTACCCCAGTCTCTCTTGGTATCATCAGACCATTTGAGCCACTTAGTACACAGTGCTTTTCTTGGTAGAAGGCAGCATCCTCTTACTTTTTACACAATAGCCAGAATGAAGCTGAAAACCTAAGGACTAACACTAAGCTAAATAGATAACAGCATTGAAATGAACAATGAGCATATAATAAATAGCTTAAGAACAGATCAATATAGTGATCAATAACTATATTGATTCCTGTAGCACCTTAACAATTTTTCTGCAGATTTCCTTGATGAGAACAGTCTCAGGTAGTAACAGCAGCCATCTCACTGCAGTTACTAGAACAGTCATTCAATATATAGCATAAGCCATATAGTGGTGCATGTCTTTTGAATACACTGATTTATGCCATCATGAAAGAAAACAAAACCAACTCCTGCTCTTAGAGAAAAAAAATCTCCCCTGCAATAAATGTATACATTAGTCCAAAACCTGTAAATGCTTCCATAATACAGAACTTGGTGATACTCTAAAAATACTGGTTCAAACTTACCTTTAGTTTCCAGCTGACCTCCCCAAAGACAAATTTTGATCTGTTTCTGGAAGAGACCAATTTATAGCTCCTGCAGACCAATTGCTGCGGTGGGAGTGCTTTGCCTCATGCTGGGAGTCTACCATTTCCTGCTCTCCCTTGTGCAGAAGGATGTGACACACTGGAAAGTGACCTGCGGGACAGCAAGCACACATCATGTTCAGGAAACGATCCCTGCGAATGAACATTGTGTGTTCGCTTTTCCTGAAGTGTAGAGGGGAAAAAAAAAGTAAAATAAATCTGAGCCTATTTCTGGCACTGAGCTAGTGCAGTCATTCCCCCCACGGGAATGACTTTCCTTTCCCTGAAATAGCAACTGACTTTACTCTGTGCTGGAGCTGCCAATTGCTTGATGACTGAAGTTTACACCACTTCCACATACACATGTCTACAGCCAGTGGAGCATCAGCCAGCCAGATACTTCATTCAAGGCCAGTGTACTTTTAAAATCCCAGCTCTTTGAAACAATCATGTGTATGACTGGCTGGAGCACAGCAGTGCTGTGTGAGAGCAGGAGCAGTGCTCCACTCTATAAAAGGGAAGCAGCTCCACAGCAAGAGGATCACTCTGAATTCACATCCCTTCTTCTGAGTAGAGAAAATCATGCAGCATCCTGCAAAAGGAGTGATCTCCCTGTGGTTTTGCTGTTTCTTAACCATGGGCACCATGTTGGTTGAGAAACAACCACATTTTTTCCCTAAGGTACTTGCCCAGCAATCAGTGATCAGAAAGAAGAAGTGATTGGGATCACCTGTTTTGCTGCCTGCTGGTGTCTGGCAGTTGTGCCCACATACAGATGTGGCCAGAGGGAGGAAGTCATAAAGGTCTTGGGGAGGAACAGCCTAAGTGACACTCTTGGCATTGGCTTTCACATTGAGCAAGGGCCAGCTTTAATCAAAGACAGATGATTTTGGATGAGTTCAGGAAGAAAATATATTTTGGTGGTACTAAATGGTGCAGCCCACCTTAGAGCAAAGTGGCATGGGTTCTTGTTGACACTGGGCCTGTGATGCCAGGGACATCTGTTTTGAACAGTTGTGCTTGAAAATGAGGCATCTACTTTCTTGCTTGATGGAGTTTTATTCTTCAGGGGTGTTTGTTGCAGGGAACCTTCGTGCCATAGTGACCCCTGGCTTGGGTAATCTGAAATCGACCTAGCTGTCACTAAGTGGCAAAGATTTGCTGTTGAATGTGAGAGATGCGTAGCTGCACAATTGCTGGAGCTGACCTTAGGAAGGGACAAGGACTGAGAGGCAGCAGACAGGGAGAGGAGAGGGCTGGTATTATTAATTTCAGTGGCAGCTTGGTTTTAGATCATCTTAAAATAACAGTAAAACAGTAAGTCCAGTGTTTTGTCAGGGATGGACCTTCATGAGATGGAATATGAACAAATAAACAAACAGCATTGAAGAGCTACTTCAACCTCTCACAGACATGAAATGAGAAAACACTGTTTTGAGGATGGTTAAATAAACAATCTTGATCTGTTACACTTTGTACATATTGCATGTTAACAGGAAGGTAAGTTTTGACACTGAAGGAAACTATGTTTCAGCCCTTCCCTTTGTTTCAGCAAACATATTGGAGCCCATCTGCCTTGGCAAAGATTTACAGTTGATAGAAACAAGAGGTTTTTTGCACATTCCCAAATAGAATAGGCAAATTTTTATGTAATTCCATCTGTATGAGGACTTGTGCCAGCAGACATGTCCTTGTTAGGACAGTGAGTTTTGGTAAAAATTAAATGAAAATGGAAAAAAAAAAAAAAAGTCTAGACTGAGCCTGAGAAGATGACAGAGTTTTGGTTGCTCTTCTTCCTTTCCTAGTGCTCTTCTTTCAATATACTTAGCTGCAAAATGTTAGAAACTCCTGCGATGCTCAGTGCATGATTAGAGTGCAGAAAAGACAATTCATTGTTTGTTATAGTATTCTCTCACAGAGTTTCCCAGACAGTGAAAGGCTTGCACTTCACACAAGATGAGATGTCGGTAGGATGGTTTCTCACAGGGATCATCCCTGGCCTCCTTAATCATCTGAAGAGAATGTCTCCCCATAGTCCATTACAATAATAAGGTGCATACCCAGAAAGTAGCAACTTCACATGAGAAGATACAGGTGTCAGCTTGATCTTAAAAAGGAAATATGTGTAAGAGCCATTATTTCCCATGGAGTTGCCCTACAGCAGTATACTGTAATATAGTTTCATCCCTGCTGACACTCTCCTAAGCATCCCTTTTGTGAGAGTGATGGCCTTCCCTCCCACTGGTAATTACAGAGATTCCCTCAAACAAAGGTGAGCAGGTGGAAATTGGAGCAGGATGGGAGAGGAGCATCTTCTCTGAGCATCTCCCATGGACTGAAAGGCTTTTAGCGCTATCAGCGCACCTGCCCAAATGTAAGCACATCTGCTGAGTCATGAAGTAAGTCCAAGGGGCCTACTTGGAGTGAATCTTTAGCTATCAAGTATCTCAGGACTTGTAGGGTAGGTCTGACCTTCACTGGCCAGTCCTACAAGCTAATGGAGGCCTCACCATTCTTGCTTCCTGTACGTTTTCAGCCAGCACACCGACTACCACAGTCTCTTCATTCTTGGTCTGTGAAACGCTTGGGCTTGAGGGTGGAAGGGGCACAGCAGCTGTTTCACAACTGCCCTGGCCAAAAATGTTCTCTCTGCTCCACCCTTTCTCATCCAGCCACATCCTCTTGAAATGGGCAGAAGCCAGACCCATGCAAAATCTGCTCTGAAGGCATTTTGTGGGAGCAGATGACTAGCAAAGGGAAGGAAGGATGTTTTATTGCCTCAGCTCTCTTCCTTCCAGTGGATTTTGGCAGAAAGGACTGGTCTTTCTCCTCTTGCTCCCACCAGAAAAAAGTGATACACATCAGCAGTGTTTATTCTGAAGCTGTTTGGAGCTACTGCACTGTAACATTGCATGTAAATGTTAACCATTTGAAGCTGTAGTTTCAAAGATGCATTTCCTTGTTTTGATCAAATAATTGAGTGAAATCACCAAATTTACATTCAGATATCTTTTTAGCAAGGTGTGGCAATCACACTTGGTACTTTCAACCTTAACTGATGGATTCTGGGGATAAAAGTTGCCCTTTTTTTTTTTTTATCCTGTGGTCAGTTGAATCAATGACAAATTTTAACTTCACAGCAAGACATTTGTTTAGATTCCGTGAGAATGTTAATAAGAAGAAACTAATAAAGCAAATAAAGGAAATTAGATCAAGGAGGGCTTCGTTGGCTTTTAGTAAATTTACCAGTAGATCAAAACTAGTTTTTGAAAGCATTCCAGAATAAAACAGGCTGCTCTTGTCACCAGTGTGTGTGACTTCATATGAGTTTGACAAAAGTTACAAAGAGGAGGGCAGGGTGGGGGGAACAAGAAAGCCTGTGGGATAGAAACATCTCTTGTTAGTTAAGTTCAGTGGGATATTAACCAAGTGCATTGACTGTGCCTGTGCCTGCATTGTGAGCAAGCATTCATGTAACAAAAATACCATCCTAAATTGCCTTGTCAAAACACTGTCAGCAATGTCTGCAGAGATCAGGTATTTATTTGGACATGGAAAGTGAGTTTCTGCAATGACTTAAACAGACCAGCTCATGTAGCCATTCACCACCTTTAGTTATATGTTTCAGTGCAGGCTGTATGGCAGAAGACTCTCTGACAAGAAACAAACACCTCCCCACTTAGTCCATATGCCTTCTGCCTTGCCAGTGGCATAGCTGACATGACTGAGAGTAGCAGTATGAAGGTTCTGCTGACACTAGTGCTGCTGGAGGTCTTTTCTCTGTTCAGTGTCTCAGTAGTGGCAGCAGCAGTGCCACAATGAGCAAGTCTGGCTGCCTGTACCCTCAAGCACTCTTCAGAATAGAGAATCATTACCATATTTCCAGGACTGCAAAGAAACCTAATAGCTTGGTGAAAAGTAGAAATTAGGTACCTTGGTTTCTTGTGGCTCTTTTCATATGGACTTCTGTTGAGGATTTATTAGCAAGGAATGGACATGTGAGCAGTCTTGCGTATTTAGCAGAAGAAGCCTAAGCCTCAGCCAAGGACACTCAGAGGCGAAAAGAAGGGATAAGTGAATGGAGCAGACAACTCCCAAATGCTGAGAAGCACAGGAGAGATAAGAGACCGCTGTACGCCACATATCACCGCTGTACGCTGCTGTACGCTTTCTGCTTGCTTGCTGCATAATAACCAATTAAGAGTGGGCTTACACTGCATAGCCAATGCTAATGATACAAGTAGCATAAACGTAGAGGGAATGATGATATAAACCGCACCTTGTAGCTAATAAAGTGGCATTCACCTGATCATATTGGTCTGCGTGTGATTGTCCGACATATTCTCCCACAGACTTCTAGTTGGCGAAGCTCGTGTTGCAGCATTTTTCTTGAAGTAAATGAGTCTGGATTCTTCTCACCTACAAAACTACTTGTTTTAATGAAACTTGCAGGAAGTCACTGCCTTTGAAAACTTGACTGTCTTGTCAAATTCTGGCTGAAATTGCTCAAGAAGCTCAAAGGCTACTGGTTGACAAAACTGCCAACAGCCCTGTTTGTTTCTGTAGGGTGCCGTGCTAGAACAAATCTCTGTGTCCTGCAATCAAAACACAAGGCAGAGATGTCCACAGTTTCTTATTCCCCTTTGCCAGAGTGAGTCTTGCAGTGTTTAACCAATCTTTGGTTTCATGTACTGCTCTGTGGTCTTTCCCTTGCCAGGTTTATATCCATGCCCTCCAGTGCAGGAGAAGGGGTGGCTGGTATGGGAACTTTCGGTGGTGTTTCTGTGCTGCATACTCAGACAAGGGTCTGAGTAATTACTTATTACACATTCCTCAGATCTGATCAGAAAGAAAAGCTGTCAGCAATATAAATATTTTTGAAGAGAAATTTATGAAGAGGAGGTGAAAGTCTTGTGAAGGATTTGAGGGCATCTTTCAAGCACAGTACTCAATCTGTTAATGGGAAATCTGGCAAGAGCAAGTCACCACTCCCATGAGGCCTGGGACTGGACTTCCAGAAGAGGGAAGATGGCCAGCTGCACAGCCGGAACATGGTAAGGACAGGAGCTTGGTGTTTCTCCCAGGCTGCTAGTTCAGATAGATACGTGCTGTGCCTGAGCGCCCTGCTGCCCGTGACCCTGAAGCAATTTCACAAGACCACAGGAATGGTCAGCAGATGTTCTTGGCCTGGGTGGATTTGTCCCACTTCCTGCACCCTCCTGAACAAATGATCAGGTCATAGGATGGTGTAAAGGAAACCTGGGAGAGAATGCACTTTCCTGCATCTGCAGATACACCAGGCATGATTAGCACAAGCCATAAAGACAGGGCATGGCTGAATGACCCCATGTTTTGCAAACACATGCAGTTTTAAAACATATTTTCTAAAAACAGCAACAGGTAGAGGGTTAACCTCTCTGTTAGTGTCTGATCAAACACAGACCTTGAAAAGATAATATAGTGCCTCTTTTTTATGAGTTCAGTAATACAAAAAAACACCCCACTCTGGAACCAAACAAAGTAAGCAAAAAACCAAAACAAATTCTTAGCTATTCTTTGATTTTTTTTCTAACACAACCCAGACACAAACAATAAAAAGAGACCTTGCTTTTGAGTCTATCTGAGATGGGCCTCAGGACAACACTTGCAGAGTACAGCAAAGCTATTTGCATCTCCCCAGGTTGGATGGAGCCAAGATAAACTCTCTTGTCACTGAGGACAATGAAGAACAGGTTCCGCCTTACACTTTGCTTCTCACTGTCAGAAGATGCTCTGCTGACACCTGGAAATTGCTGTGAGTTGAGGAGACTCTCCTCAGAAATACCCCCACAAAAAGTATTTTCAACGAAGTTTCTGTAAAAAAACCCCAAACATCTTAATGACATTTCCTTTGAGCTTCATGAGATTTGGAATCCTGGGGAAAGGGAAACCCTAAACTGGACCAGGAAAGAATCAGAGTATCAAGGACAACTCTTCTGACTCACAGTTACATCAGGACCATAGTTCATACAAGTACTGTGCAGAAGAGATGCTTGTGTGGAAGGCAATCTCCTCTTTATTTCCTCACAGGCTACACATGAATATATGTTTAATTTAGCTGCTAAGATAGCTTTTCACAGATTATTTTGTACCCCATCTCTTCACCATATGAGCTCTCCCATTCATTCTTCCTATCCCATTCCTGGTTAGAGGAAATGTGGCCGGGGAGGATGGCTCCAGGGGACAACTCTTTTAGTTGTTATTAGTGGTCATAGGCTCCATTCAAGCTGAGAAGCTTTGCGAAGCTTTGCAGTAAGTTAATTTGAGAGGCAGCAGAGCTGCAGTGTGGAGGACAGTCACTGGGCTGCCATTCACTGCTGCTGAGAACAAGAACACTTTTTGCCTAGAGAATCCCCACTTCCAGATACCCCAGACCTCCCTGGTCTTGTCCTGTGCACTGTACTGGTGCCATCAGATGGTCATGATCTTAGGGAAGGTTTTCTTCTATACCTACCAAACATTGCTCACAGGGGTACTGATACTCGCATGCCTACTCAGCTTAGTATTTGGCAGAGGGTCTTTGGCTGTGGGACAACCTTTATGTCCATCTCAAATCAAGACTCTGAATTTCACACACCTGCTTTGGAGCCTGGTTGTGGACTCTGCCTTTAAGGACAAGTTGCATTCTTGATACCTAGATCAGATTTTAATTCAAATCCACAAGACTAACATTTCTTGAAATATCCCAGGGCTCCCCTCTAGGCTGGATATTATTTTGTATCTGCAACACATCACAGACTGAGTGACTGTATAGGTTAGATGATAATGTACTGAACTGGTATAGCTCTAGAAAAATGTTTTCATACTTGAAGCAGCTCTGCAGGCTTGGATAACTGGAATTGGGCAGAAAGGGTGGATATGGCCTGACAATAAGTCAGCCCTTACTTGAACACTGCGCAGTCAGGGAGCTGGATCAGGTCTCATAAAGTAGATGTGTTCCTCTATTTTGTACCTCTTTAGAGAGAAGTCTGAAGATAAGCATCCTCATTCTTTCAGTTTTAGTACAGACCA
This sequence comes from Chloroceryle amazona, assembly GCA_027560015.1. Classification (NCBI taxonomy): domain Eukaryota; kingdom Metazoa; phylum Chordata; class Aves; order Coraciiformes; family Cerylidae; genus Chloroceryle; species Chloroceryle amazona. Next base: position 1,383 of record JANHFX010000996.1, on the reverse strand, counting down.
AGCACTACACTTGAAACTCTTTCTTTAGCTGTTCTATAGGCAGGTCTTCCCATGGTAGGAGATCATGGAGGAGCCTAGCAAAAAGCAGTCTCTTTCCCTAAAACCTTCTCCTCAGTATGAGTGTTTTCCTCCTTAGCATAGTAGACTGTAAGTAGGTAAGTTGGTTATCAGGCTGCCTACTTCTCACATTTTATATTTCAGGAAGCATACGGTGGCTGATGCATTTCCTGGTGTGTATTCAAAAATCACATCAGTTTAGATCCAGGACTTCTGATTGCCAATGTGAAGCTACAGACAGCTCACACTTTCTTACTTTTCTACATCAATCTTGATGAACTTGGGAGATGTCTGTTATCACCTGATGTGAAGAAGCTGATGGTTTGTTCATTGACTTATGGGCAGAACCAAATGGCAAATATAGGTGGCCTCAGTTTCACATGACTGCTCCCCGAGGCTACCCTATGACCTAGCACAGCTTTTGTAATACTGTTCAGGCCACGATTTTAAATTCTCTTGTTCTCAGCCTCTTCAAGACTGGAAGGTGAGAGACACTTCCCAGTTTTAAATGTATATCATACTTCTGATTCTATACAGCTTTATGTGAAGAATACTAATTCAGCCTTCGAGGCCATAGCATTATTTTCTTTATATTTCTTGGAAAACAAAAGGCATCAGTAGGCCAACAGGAATATTTGCCTTGTAAGGCCCTTGGATATGGAAGTTATCATAGAATCATAGAAATGTCTGGGTTGGAAGGGACCTCTAGAGGTCATCTAGTCAACCCCCCCTGCTGAGAGCAGGGACATCTTCAACTAGAGCAGGTTGCTCAGAGCCTCGTCAAACCTCACCTTGAATGTATCCAGGGATGGGGCCTCAACTACCTCCCTGGGCAACTTGTTCCAGTGTTCTACCCACTTTCATGGTAAAGAGCTTCTTCCTTACATACAATATAAATCCACTCCATTCTCTTTTAAAACCATTGCCCCTCGTCCTTTCCCTACAGGCCTTTGTAAACAGGCCCTCTCCAGTCTTTTTATAAGCTGCCTTCAGGTACTGGAAGGTCACTATTAGGTCTTCCCAGAGCCTTCTCTTCTCCAGGCTGAACAATCCCAACTCCCTCAGCCTGTCCTTGTAGGAGAGGTGTTCCAGCCTCCTGATCATCCTTGTGGCCCTCCTCTGGACCTGCTCCATCAGGTCCATGTCCTTCCTGTGCTGAGGGCTTCAGAGCTGGACACAGTATTCCAGGTGAGGTCTCACCAAAGCAGAGTAGAGTGGCAGAATTACCTCTCTCAATCTGCTGGCCATGCTTCTTTTGATGCAGCCCAGGATGCGATTGGCCTTCTGGGCTGCAAGCACACACTGGCTGCTCATGTCCAGCTTCTC
>JANHFX010000995.1:0-43333 GCA_027560015.1 Chloroceryle amazona | reverse complement strand
CTGAAATGAGAGGTCAAAGGAGCGCTGGGTTGGCCAGGCAGTGTGTCACCTCTGATTTCACGCTGCTGCGTGGCACCGCCCCCGAGGTTTCTACAAAGCCCGGTTATATAAAGTTTAATTATAATACTTGGCGCTCGTGTAACGCTTTCTATCTGCAGATCTCAAAGTGCTTTCTAAGCATTAAACAAGCCTCACAATGCCCTCTCCCGTCTTCATGTGGGAGGGTTTGCTACACCCTTTCTTTATTTATTTTAAATGCTGTCAGGAGAAACTGAGGTGCAGAGATGGGAAAAGGCTTGCCCAAGATCATCCAGCAGGTCAGTGGCAGAGCTGGATGCAGAACTGAGAAGTCTCCTTGATTTGTTCCTGCCTTTAATTCCTCAGGAATGCTGCCTTCCTCCGGGAACAGCTGTGCCTGGAATCAACCGAGTTTGGGGATCTGACTGGCCTCTGTGCGGATCTGCAGTGAAATGCCTCAGTGACCTACACACAGTTCACAGCAGGGCTGTTCTCCTTTTGGGAGCTATTCCCCCAGCCCTGCTTCAGAAAGTTCAGGCCTAAGCCTGACAACTGCCTGTGGTGGGTTTTCTTCACTTAATTTTACAAACTGCTGATGAGGAAGGTGTTGGACCTCCGCTCAAGGTCTCGCTGTCAGAGGCTGGGGAGCCAGTTTGGCTGTTGTGTGTTTGCACCTCAGAAGGGACCGTTCCCTGGCATCCTCTCCTTCCCCATCCCCCTTCATGAAAGGTCAAGGAAATGAATGGGACAGAGAGATGTGCAAGCCTGTAAATATTTAGCAAGCCGCTCGCTTTTACATTGCAGATTTCGCTCTGTGGGCATGGCTGTTAATATCAGTGAGACATTAGCTCCGAAAAGCACCCGTCACACTGTTAACACTAAAAGTGCTCCGTCAAAGCGGCTTGCCGTGAATTACGGGACTCGAGCTTTCATTATTAGCCTGGAGTTTGTACAGCAGAAGCATCAACCTCAGACTCACAGCGGAGGGAGAAAAAATCTAGTAGCAAATTAAAAGGAAAGAGTGTTACCTGCAGAAATGATAATGCCCTGCCAAGAGCTGGGGCAGCGCGAAACCTTTATCTTACGTGGGGAGATCTTGCCTTGACAGACTACTGAAAGCAGCCCTGATATGTTTCTTCTTTATCAGAAAAAATGTTATGTGAAGAGTGATTCGGGGAGGGGGAGCAGGAGCATTTCCTTAGGCTCTTTGACAGGGTTTGTAGGGATTTGTTGGGTTGGTTTTTTTTTTTGTCTTGAGTAGGGGTGGTGAATTTTTGGTGCTGGGGAAAACTCTCGTCCTCAGACCCTCCATTGCAGCCAATCTGCAGTTATGTGTTGGGCTCAGGGTCACAATTTGACTCAGATTTCGTTTCATTTGCACAAAGACTCATTGACGCCCGGGCCTAATGAACATCAATATTCTTAATGACAAGGAAAAGATCTGTTTTATGGGACTCCAGACAGGCAGCGTCTCCGTGCTCCTTCTACAGAATCACAGGAAAATAGCCCTAATCTCACACACATTTGGGTTACCACCATTACAGAGTTCAAACCCCAGCCTCAGAGGAAGCTGCCCAGATAAGAGCATCTTTCCTTGGGAACCTCAGTTAAAGTTTTGCAGAATTAAGCACCGTGCTGTCTTCTCAGCCTGGCTTCTGTGTTTCCAATAAGCAATCCAATTACACACATCTTTTCTTTAGAGTTGTGATGATACTGTTGGTTTTCCTGCCAAAAGATTCATAAAAACATGATGGGAATTTTTTTCTGATCTTTTTCTTTTTTTTTTTTCCCCAAAACTAAAAATTCATTGAGAAGTATTCTGGGAAAAAAAAACAAACCCAAACAAACAAATTGCTGCATCTGAAACAGGAGGTTGAATGGGTTGCATTTGTCAGCTTCACTTGCACTTCTGTTTTGTTTTGGGGGGTTAGGTTATCGGGTTTTTTCCATATAATTTTGCATTTCTACCCTCAGCCTTTTGCATCTTTGGCTACCAGATGTGTCCCACATTGAAGAATTATTTCTCCTCCCTAGAGTGAAATAAATGCAATCAATATGAGTATTGCTCTCAGGGCCTTGAAATATTACATTAATGTTCCATGTGGTGACATTTTAGCTGGAATTTTCAAATACATTATGATGGTTCAAATTAATATTTATCAGATCAGCTTTTATATTTTGCAAAAGAGAGAGAGGGAGAGAGAGTAAGCATTATTAAAATACAAAATGCAGATGAATTCCAAAATCGATGGTCCATTTTACCAGCACTTTCAAGGGGCTGTGTTTTGCTTTCTGGTTTTGTTTTTAAATTTATTAGTTTTACAGGCAAATCTATTTATCTTCCTTCATTTATTTTTTTTTTTTCACCCATTCAGGCTTTTTCAGTTGTTTCTTTCTTTCACTCTTCTTTATTATCCCAAAATGTAAATTATGACGTTAGCTAGGTTTTTTCTTTTTTTTTTCTTTTCAGTGATTAAATCTGCTACATGACATCTTTGTCCTTTCTATAAATTAAATCATCTTTGCTTTCCACCTTTAGCCACTGCCAGCAGCAATACTCTGATTGCCAGCAATAAAAGTCCTCACTTTACGGTCTTTATTTCCTACACAAAGCAAACCCCCCCTCCTTCTTTCCCCTGTGCTTATGGTGCTTTTTTTTTTTTGCTAAGGGGGTGGTGGGACTAACTCCTGTTTTCAGTGTTTCTCCATAAACAAGGAATTTGCAGAGAGAGATTGCAGAGGAAAAAAAAATCTAAACCACATTCCACTTTATTTCAGTCATTCCTAAACAGATTGTTCTATGAGGTGGAAAATCCAGGCAGATTAATGGTGTCATTTGTTTTGCCTTTTTTTTTTTTATATTTCTGTTCCCCCCCCCCTTTGGTTTGGTGAAAATGTTTGAAAAGTACCTTTTTTAGACTAAACATTTGTGGATTATCAGCTGAATTCATTCTTTTGAAACAATGCTGCTTGCAGAATAACCCTCCTGTCCCTCCACATGGAAAATTGTAGGATCTATCTTGGATCTGACAGTATTTCCTTAAAAGCTTTTCCAATTCCTAGAGAAGAATTTTTGGAAGGGTTGATATTCTGGTTTAGAACTGAACAGTACTTCTAAACTTTTCCCACTGCCCAGCTTTTTTTCCTGTCTCTGAAATAGTTGTGCTGTAATGACATCTCCTGGGTTTGTGACATAAAGATAGCCACGGGAGAAAACAGGTAGATATGTGTGTGCACATATGTGTGAGTATATCTATATATAAACAGCTTTATATATGCTCCCATACGCACGCTCGCGTGCTGTCTCTTTCTGTCTCTGGGTGTATAGATGTACATACTCCAGGCTGCCCTTCCTATTTTCCTTCAATGCTGATCTGGGCAAAAGAACGACAGGAAACTTAAAAAAGAAAAGGAGGAGGAATCGATTGTTCGACCCGCACTTGAACTCTCCTGAAAGAGATAAAGCAGAATTTTCAATAGGTCCCCTGCCCTTTTCACCAGGAGGGAAAGAGGAGAAGAAAAACAAGAGATATTTATATGACAGCAGCTGCTGAAAATAGCATTTCAGAGCAATAAAAAAAAAGGCAAAAGAGATTCAATGGTAAAAAAAAAAACCACCAAAACCCACAACAACAGAGAAACTCTTTTTCTTGTGCTCCCCAACAGGCGCATGAGCGGCTCGTCCTGGAAATGCATGCATGCCTCCTATAGATCTGTTTGAAATTATAGTTGTCATTGAGAGTGAATTTATGCTTCTATTGATCTGCAAAAGGAAAATATTAAATGGTTTGGTTTTGATCTTTAGCTGACCTCAGGGTCAAGGGTAGCCTAAGATTAGTATTCATAGAATTCATCACCAAATTGTAGTCTGCATCTACTTTATGCAAACATAGGGAAAACATGGAAAGATAAATACAAAGCAAAATGACAAACAATTTCACCACCACCCACCCCATCAAAAAAACCCACCCCTCAGACAATAAAACCAGGGAGATACATACATGCACAAACCCAGGTAACTGCACGCAGCAGAGATGGGGAAATGGAAAGAAAATAGAGAGAAGCACACAGACAGAGCCAGTGAATTACACACCCGGGAAAAGACACACGACTCGGAGCAAATATCAATGCACAACTACACTGAAACATGCCTGCACGAGCACTCCGACACGAGTGCAAGGGAACGTTTGAAGAGCAATGCAAATAGAAAAAGGGCACTTCTTAGATGTCTGTACGTACACCTACCCAGGAAAAAAGGTGCACTTCTGTGGTGAAAAGGAAGGAAAAGGAAATGTTCAGAGATTCTCACACAAAGGCAAGAAAAAGGAGCAGACGCAAATACAGTTAAACAGGTGCACATACTGATATATGCTGACAAACATAGTGATACCCAGTTGTAAACATGTCATGACACATACACAGGTGCAGACGCTTCTTGTACTGGGCATTGTGGACCTCTCTCTTTTTCAGTAAGCCAGGCACAAAGTTAGTAAAATAACAGAGAAGGAAATATACTCAGGTGTGAGTAAAGCATGCTCGTGAAAGCCCTCTGCTAAGTCAGCCCAGTTGTTCAGAAATTCAGGGCAGAATGCTCAGAAGGAGCAGCAAAGCAATTTCACTTATGGACAGACATTCCAAGGCACAGGGAGATCTGTTTACTCACGAGGAGAATGAAGTCCACTCACAAGCATTAACAGGCCAGCCTATAGCAAAAACACTCCTGCATGAACATAGCAAGTGCCATTTGTGGACAAAAGCAGCATCTGCTGAGAAAGGAAAGCAAACTCAAAAAGCAGAAGGCTCCGTTCCTGTTTGTGTAGTCATCCCAGAGACAGAGGGAAACATCTCTGTGTAGACAAAACCACAACTACACAGAAACTCAACTGGGTGCCGCGGGATGTTCACTGGCACCCTGAGAAACTGAAGTAAAAGAAACTTGGTACAGCAAATACTCAAAGAGGCTGGTAGGGTAAAAAGATGGTTTCTTAGCTGTTTCCAAGACTCTATCCTGGGTACTCTGGCAGGTGGAGGCCAGTGAAGCTGGTCTGCACTTAGTCTCTGCTTCTGTAGTCTCAGTGTCACTGTGTCCATGCATGAAAGTATGGAGAACTTTCAAGTGTGCAAAAATGTGTGGTGCAGCACAAGAGCATCAATATTTATTTATTGTTATAATCAATTGTCATTTGTTGTCTAAAGCAAGTGCTTCAAAAAAAGTTGATTTCCTTTTTGTGTACAAAACTGCAACCTGAGCATTCACCAAAAATATAATTATTTTTCAGTTTTGTTGTTTTATTTTCCCTTCTAGAATTAAGATTTGTATTTTAGTACAAAAGCCTCAACCTACTCTGAGGTCCACCATGCTTTGTACCATTTAATTGCGTTTCTAGAAGCAGTCCTTGTCCTGAAGAGCTTGTATTGCAGCTAGAGGAGCAGAGAAAGGAAGCAGGAGTATCTCTCATTTCCCAGTGAAGCCCTGAGGAAGTTACTTGTCCGGGCTAGCCACGGAGTCTTGGCAGAGCTAGGAGTTGGAGCTGCATCTCCTGATTCACAGGCCATTGCTTCAGAAATGAGATCATCCTTCTTTCCTGATTTAAATGTACCTTAGCATGGGCTACTAGTCATTTAGTATTTCTGTGATCCAGTTAGGAGATCCAGCAAAAACAGTACTAAGTGTAACAGTTTGTGAGCTAAACTCGTGTATAGGAAGGGCTAATGGGAGTATGTCAGTAGAGCTGTGCCGTGAGAACCTCTCAGCTCTGACTTCACTTCCCTGGCCTATGAACACATTAACCATTGCAATTTATACCCAAAGCAAATCAGCTCTGCCACCAGGAGTGTTATTTTGTCAGCATAGCCACCAATGTGCTTGTGCTTCGGCAGCACGGTTACACTGGGAAGAATGCCAGTCCCGGTGCTAGTCGGAGCTGTATAGGCAGTACTTCTAACTATAGACCCAGTGGTAACAGCAGAGCTGGCCATGGGCACGGCTGCGCAAGGCACCGCTGGCAAAAGCCAAAGGGTGCGACGGCGCTTGGCAGCGGGGAGGGGAGAGCGTGCCAGGGAGGAGGGCTCTGGGGGGTAGGATCATGGAAATGACAGCAGGGCAAGAGGCAGCAGTAGGTGCTGCAGAAGTGGGGAAAGGAGCAGCACAGAGATGTCAGTGGATTTCATCTGATACTGGGCAATGTGTATTACTGGAGGCTGGTTCTTTAAGTCACTTATCATCCATTGCTTGAGTCCCCTGAAGTCAAGGAGAGTGTCGTGCGTGTGAGCTGCACAGCTTGGCCCTTACTCAAGGACACATCTCCCTACAGTGAGAAACCAGTGCTCACTTATCATGATAGTAGGATATTCTTTATTACAGCTGCAGGACAGAGCTGGCCCCTTGCGTGCTCTGTTCAGGGCATGACTATCTTCTCAAGGTGATGAGGAAACTATACATTGCAATGACAGCATTTCCAAAAATCCTCCCCGTGGTGCGAAAGGACTCTCTACAGGTTAGGGGTACAAAAATGGTACAGCCTTTCCTGACACTACCTCACCAGCACTGAGCTTGTCAGAGAGAACTGTCTGGTTTGAGGCTGTGGATAAAGGAAATGCATCTAGGAGAGCAGAAGAGAAGATGAACATGTATTTCCCTGTTTGTTCAGTGCCTAGCAGTTTTAGGTTGTATTGTAATAGTAGTCTTGATTCATCTACTGTACTGAAATAAATATATATACTGGGCAGCCGCTTTTCCCCAGGCTGTGTCACCAAGTATGGATTCAATCAAGTTTTCATCCTTTTGGCAGATAGATGAGGAGAAAGAGTGTGAAAGAGGGAAGCAGCAAGGCACAGAGGTGGAGGCTGCAGGAGAAACTGCTGTTGTCGGTTCTGTTTCATTGTTTACCGTCTATGACTTTGTACAGCTTTTAACTCCACCGTTTGGCAAGAAAGCAGCTGGCACCACTTGCCTTCTTTGGAGTGCATGTGCTGCCTGGAGAAAGACAGCCCAGGTTAGCTAATGTGGGAAGAGATGGGATCTCCTCCCAGTGAGAACGTGGGCTTGGAGCTTCAGACAGTCTGTTGAAAACCTCTCAGGTCTGACTACCCTTCTCCCCCTTGGATCTCTCATCCACTCACCATTCTGCTCCTTTTCTCTTTGTGCAGGTTTATTTCAAACAAACTTTGTTCCCCATAAAAATATGATACAACCATTTATTCATCTCCCTTGCTGTCTTCCCTTTTGCCACCCATGGAGAGCCAGTAGTTCCCTCTCCTCTCTGCATTAGTGCTGAACCACTTTCCCCAGCTCGTGTGCTCCTTTTTAAATGGTGTTGAAAACCAGGTCCTTCCTATTTGTCATTGTTAGATCTCCGTAGCACTTTCTCCCTGTGAAACAGCTCTAACCTGGCTGTATTTAGTGAATCCTAAATGGCTGATGGCCAGAAATTCTAGGTAATTTCAGGGGGACTTGATACTCTTCATTTCTGGTCATAACTTGATCATATAATTTGGCTGTGTACTCTTAAAGAGCTGCTGTGGCTGGTGGAGTCATTCTTATATCCATAACAGTTTGTAAAGCACTTAAGGGTACCTTTGGATGAAAAGCACTAAATAAATGTTCAGCAAGATGATGTTATTTATCCATGTAATCACCTGTCACTTCCACCCTATTTTTGTTCCTCCCTGTCCCATCCAATCGGCCATATTATACGCTCATGCATATGGTCATGCACTCATCAATCCACCTTTATCCATATGCAGAGACACTCAAGTGTTATGAGAGCTACACGGAAAGACAGATGCATGCATCTAATCCTTCCCTGCTCATCTGTCCTCATCCAGCTCGTACAGACACATAGCAACATTTTTTAAGCACTTAAGTGACTTAGGATCCTAAGTTTCATTTCTGAGAGAGGCTTGGGTGTTTAAATGCCCCTGAAAGTCAGCGAGATGTGTTCTCCAGATTACAATTCCTCAAGTCCGTAAGTGTCATATTTTCAAAGTGCTCTCTTTATCTAAAGATTCAGATAGGCACCTTGTAGATTATCAAAACTGTTTAAGATAGGCATATAAATCCAAATGATTTTAATGTAGCCTGCCTCGAAAATTTTAAGACCCCTCTGGGCACTTATCTTTCAAAGGCATCTAAATCCTTTTGAAAAATTGGTACCAAGAGCCTCTAAGATCCTTTAAAAACAGCTCTTAAGTTACTCGCCCATAGCCAAACACCAGAAGAGTGACTGCTACTTTAGGTAAATCCATACTCCAGTGATGCTGCTTACAAAAAAGGTTCCTCTGGTATCTGCTTTAACTAATGAAATCCAGCATTTGGTGGTCCTATGATCCTGTAAAAATACAGCATGAGAATGTCTCGTCAGCTCAGGCAGCAGTAACAGACCTGTGTGGGTTCTGCCTATATTTCCTGGGCTCTGTGAGGAACGTTTGCTCTCCCTTGTGCTCTGCAGGACCTTCCCCTGTGCCCCTGGGACAAGCCAGCATCACTGGGAAGAGCTCTGCTCACTAACATCTGGGTGCTGGGTCCCTGGATGACAGGATGAGGGTTGTGGTGGGGATAGGATGCCTGTGCTGTATGTGAGCCTCCACAGAATGTTATGCACAACCCTATTTGTTATAATCCTCAAAAGGCTTCATCACCAAAAGGCAGGGGGTCTCGCCTGTTGGAATCCCCTGCTTGGCAGTATTTCGAGGTAGGATCCTGGCTAGATGCGATCGAGTAAAAGGTATGTGGAGAGTGGTTGGTGTTTGAACAAACTCATTGTGCTCAGCGGCTGGTCACTGGTGCTGGTTCTGGCATCTCACCACTTTATACAGGATTGTGCAGAAAAATCCCATAAACCAAACAAGTTTTCCAGGAAAGAAAATGAAGCAGAAAATCCTGCCCCTCTTTTAAATTATGTCCAAGTAGGCTGAGCTGGCAAGAACGCCTTCAAGTGTGAAGTTCTTTCCATTTTATGGCTAGGAGTTCCCAAGAGACCATCTTCTTTCTTCTTCTTTTTTTTTTTTTTTTTATTCTTGAAGGGTTTTTTTTCAGCAGGGGTGGAGGGCAGATGCTGTGTGCATGATTTGGCTGGTAGGGGCAAGAATCTGTCAGCAGAAAAAGGGCCGTCAGCAAGAGAAAGTGAGCTGCAAATTGTCCATTTCTAAACTGCTTGTTCATCTGACACTTGCAAACTCAGAAGCCACCTGTTCAGCCATCAGTCACCAAGTGAAAATGAAGCTTTCCTTAAACCAAGATTCTGACATATACAGAAAACTAAAGAGAGTAAAAAGAGAGGAGAAAATAAAATTCTTTTGAATTTGCTTCACTGTGAAATGAGACTAGAAACTAAAGCTAAAAGCCAAGGGAAGGTTTTTATTTCCCTCTCTCCAAACTGTAATATTGGAAGTGCTTTTTCAAACAGCAACGCAAACAAACAAAAACATCCAACACCTTTTGCACAACATTTTTGCAGAAATCCAGAAGTGTTTCTAAAGTCAGAAGTTGCCACCTCTCCTTCCCCTCCCAGATAGTGGCAGATTTTGGGGGTGTGACTGACTCCTCGCTAAAAGAACACTCTGCATGTTAACAAGTGGTGTAGCTCTTTGAAGTTGCGAAACTAAAGAGTGGATTAGCTGTGATCCCGAGTGCAGAGTAGGCTTTCCCCTTTCCATGCAAGGTCAAATTAAGACTGGACCAGCCAGCGACCCAAAAGTAGACCACACTAAGCAGCTGATTATTTTTTGCCCTCTTCGGGTGCAATGCATTTGCCTCTCTGGAGGAGAATTTCAGGGTAGCAGCCAGCAGGGTAGGCTCTTACGTGCGAGGTTTTTCTGGCTGACCACAGAGCACATAGCCCATGCGCCTGATCAAATAGCTTATTAATTTCATCATTTCAGACTTTTATGGTTTTTCCAGTTGCTGCTGCTTTTATAAACAAGCATTTCAGTGACCTTCCCCTCCGGACATCAGCGCATTCAGCTCTGCAAGAATCCCAAGCTCTGAAAGTTTATAAATAAGCCTTCTATCAAGTTCCACAACAGGTGTGACCTCCCCCCCTGTCCTAAAACTGAACAGTTTCAACAAGCAAATAAAGACTGCACAGTCCTGTCTTAAAGGGGAAGCACTCTGAGCAGTGGTATATGGGCCCTGGTACTCTCAACAGAAGGCCTGGCCCATCTGCAAGAAGGGATCGTGTGGCCAGAGTCTGGGGATTCCTGTCTCTTTTAGGTGACCCTTTAAGCAAGCGTGAGAGACACAGAATGGAACGGTGCTCACCGTGACCTACATCAGCATGACGTTCCCAGGCTGTCCCATGCACTGACCCCGGAATTGCTTCTGGTAGGTTCTGAGTTCTGTGTCTGCCTGGCTGAGACAGGAGATTTCTAGGAGACTTCTGTCATAAGTGGAAGATGCACAACCAGAATCTCTTCACTTTCAGTGGGGTTCCTGCCACTGTCTTGACAGCGTGTTGGCAACCATTGGTAGAGAAGGAAGGGACAGGTCCTGTTGTGAGCTGCAAAGTGGACAGTCTCATACTTGTTTGGGTTTGCTTAAAATGAGACCGTTCTCCTAATTTCTGGTATTCTGCATGCACTGTGTCTACTCCTTTTCCACTTTTCTCAAAATGATAGAGGAAAACCAGGATCTTGGAGTGGGGAAACTAATGTGAGTTTGCAATTTCTTCCTGTGGGTGAGCACCTCAAAAGCTGCAATTGAGACAAAATTGAGGCTTCCATCTTTGTAAGAGAGTCCAACTGATGTTCTTTCCCTCTGTTTAGCTGCAACAGAATCTGAGCAGAAATTGTGAAAGGGGGTCAAGAGAGGAATTCACCTATGGGAAATAGTATTTCTCCCTCTTTGTTCTCTGAAACTGTATGATGGTTTCTGTTCCATAAGTTCAAAAGCAAAGCAAAGGACTCGAGGTGTCTTAAGTGCGCTCCTTGGTGTAGACATATTATATAAAATAGCAGCATGGTGGTCAGTGAAAAGCTGCAGTGAAGTCTTTGAGACAGCAAGACAGAGGGGACGCTTCGGTTCTGATAGAATCACTGATGACTGGACCTCGGTATCGTTGGAGGAGAGAGTGGCTATAACTTGAGACAGGAAAATGCTCTTCTTATTAGTACAGCTGAGGAAGCAACTACGGCAAATGAGTCAGGAAGAGCCAGTACTCAGTGCAGTGAAAGGAATCGGTACAACCGGTGTGACGGGGAATACTTGGTACAATCAGTATGTGCTACAGTGTTTTGAAGCTAGTGTGATGGTATACTCTGGGGTAAACAATAATCCCACAACCAAGAGGTTTAATATGGTCAAGAGATATGAGGAACACAATGTGATCAATTGGAAAAGAGATTGAACATTGTCTGTGGGCGTGGAGACAATGATAATGTTATAATCAACGGGGAAATGGGTCTCCTGGTTATCAAGCCTCATGCTGTCTATTCTTGGCACTAAAAATTGCTTTAAAGAATATTTGTTATTACATATTTAGCACACAGTTTGCAAAAGTGTGAGCGCATTGCTGTGATGTACAAACAATGTCAGGTTGCTCCACCAAGATGAATTGCGTTTGTCCATGTGGTCAGGTAAGTGGGTGAGTGGAGCATGCACAAGTGCTGAAATGGGTTTTATCAGATGTAGGGAGTCGGTGGTGCTGCTTCAGGTCTCATGCTGCAGTCCCTTTTCTGCAGCATTATGGAAGGACTTGGTTCTAAGAACATCCTAAGTACCCTGCGGAGAACAATAAGAGCAGCCATTTGGCTCATGGTGAGCCTCGTCCCTTCTAATGCACTTGCAGTCCCCCAGGGCCACGTCTAATTACTGCTCAAACACAATAGTTGCAACTATGCATCATGCCAAAACCATCCAGAATAAGCCTCACACAGTGGGAGTTGTTGTCAGTCTTGCCTTTTTTTATTTTCTTTTTTTTGTGTGTGTGTAGTGCTGGTAAGAAAACTTTTTAACCCCCATCCTATTCAGGGATCTGCAGCATCTGCATCTAGCTGGCATCCAGCAAATCCCCAAGAGATCCTAAAGAGAAGGCTACTTCGGAGACCCATGGGGATCAGTGGATGTTTTCTACTTTGGTGAAGAGACAGTTCCTTCCCAGGACAAGTCTCCACACAGAGGCTTTTGGTGTGGGCAGATTTTGCTCTCTACTAGAAAGCGAAGTCCAGCCCTCCCCTTCAACCAAAGTCAGCCTCTGGACTGAAGTTATCTCTTAGGACACTGTACACCCTTTAGCAGGAAGGGACAAGCTCTCTCCAGTGATAGTGGCTTTGAGAAGGTGTCTAGCCCAGTATACAAGCTCCCATTTAAAAGAAAACAAATAATTCTCTTTGCTGCTACAAAGGCCAACTGTGATCTTTGCTCTACCCAAACCCTTCCTCTGACACCATAAGCCCTGCTTGGCATCCCCCCAGTGTAGATTTGCCTTCAAAAACCATCATCGTTTGGCAGGGATTAGGGTGTGGCCACTCACAGCAAACAAAGAGAACACCAAGCTCACGTACAGGTCTACGGCTGTGAGATGGATGCCTGCCTGTACACATGTGTACACATTTATATGCAGGAATGCATAGCTATACATTGTCTGTACATATATAGGATGGCAAAGGGTTATACACGGACTCAGCCCGTGGTAATTCAAACACACATAATGCATTCCCTGCTGGGAGGAGTCTCGCTGGTTAAGATGCTCTTTAATAAACCGATGAAGTTCTCTGAACACAGGGAGGTCCAGCACTGCCCCCCAGGCCGTCCACAGCACTTCAGGTTTTCAGCAGCAATGGCCCCACTCGGGTCAGGAACCTTTTCAGAGGAGCTAGTGCAAGCTCATCTCCATTCACCAGCACAGATGGCAGCTCAGAACCAGAGTCCAAATGCAAGAACTCCCAAACATAGGGAAGCTTCAAATCTGAGTCCCCAGGTCATGGTTTAAACCTTCCACAGTTATATCTGCAGCCAAGGTCAGTCGATTCATAGTCACTGATCCAGATAAATTTGCTGACTACTGTGCAATAGACATTGGCCAGTGTCCTGCAGCAGCCTGAGGAAAGCACATGTAACTCCCATTTCTGTGAAATCTAAGGGCGTGTGAGAGCAAGGGACTGGTCACCTCCAGGTTTTGAGTCCTGTCCGTAGTGCAGTGGGGAGCTTCACGTTGCATTACAAACGGAGAGGCGTGCAGGTGTATGAATGCAAACCCAGGAAATTTAAGATGGCTCTTCTCTGTTCGGTGTACCTTGCTTGGTCCCCACCGGTGTGAATGGCAGTTAGAATAGGGTGATGTGAGGAAAATACACCCCCAAACCAGAGGCTTGAAACCAGCTCTGTAACATGTCCAGAAAGCCATGAGTGTCCAGGAGGTAAGCCTAGATTCAGAACCTAGTGCTCTGAAATCTCTGGTTACGAGCAAAAGCATTTGAAAATAAATATAGACCCAAATTAAAATGATACCATTTTTGACAAAGTAGACAGTAGTTGAAATATAATGAGGCACTGTAGAAAAATGCCCCTCCACCAAGCGAGCACTTGCTGGGCGGATTAGCCGGCATTCCTTCTCCTCCATTGAGTGGTGTCACAAGCTAATAAATATTTCAGAATTGGCTGTATTCAATCCAGCCCTTGTCCCGGTTGACGTCTGTTCTCTCAGTTTTCAGAAGGAGACAGGTGCAGAAGGATGAAAAGGGATTTAATTACTAAACATCCCCTACTCCCAGAATCCAAACACATGCTGTACTGTACATATACACCACACCTACTGTACTCACAGGCACATATAATACTCATGCATACACAGTCACACCTACTCCACTGCAGCACACACTTACTGAATGCACACTGCACAGACTGCGTCTGGGAAGCGGGGAATTCACCTTGCATTGCACCGGTGTGTTTTGGCCATAGGATGTGGAAGGGGCCATGTGTACGCTGAAGTTACAGCCCCTGTTCCTCCTCTAGAGCCACACACCCTGTTACAGAAATGCAAGAAAGACACAAACGACTTGTTTGTCCCCTCCTTGTGGCCAGTCTGTAAAAGAATAAGAATTGGCTACAGCTGCCCACCAGCAAATACAAAATTTTTTTTCCCCATTTATTTCCTTCTTACGCTGTCCTGTGTCCAGTCCCTGCCTCTCCTCAGGTTGGGTAGCACTACAAACAGGCATGCTGTGAGTACATTACATGCTTCCATACACGTGATTGATTTACTGTATTAATGGTTTCTGTTTACACACTTTGCTCTGATACAAGAAGTGTACAAAGGCCCCAGCCATAACCTTTAAAACTTCTCTTCTTCTCAGGTAGATTTTTCAGATACTTTGTACCCACAACTGAGGGCGTTTTCAAGAGCTCCCGTTTAGACACCCCACAACAAAGTAGGGAAGTGGTGCTGCTCATTCGGTTGGTATCTGGATCACTGCTGGGAGGATGTTATCTTCTCTTGCAAAGACCTTCTTGCTGTTTAGCAGGGCAGATCTCGTAGTGCTTTTCACAATAATAATAGTCTTAGTTTGGGAGTTGTGAGCAAATTTCAGTGTGAGAAGCTGCTTTCAACCTCTAAACTTTCTTGGCACTTTCAGCTACAAACAGGATACTCCTTCCTTTCCTATTCCTGGCCTAACTGTTCCTGTGGGTTGTTCAGCAGCAGTTGTGTTCCACCACAGAGACAGCTGCCTGGCAGAAAGGGCAGTGGCAGGCAGCGTGGCCAAGTTGGTGGAGCCCTGGTGGGAGCTTAAGAGCTAACAAGTCCTCCTCGGTTCTGCCCTCGCCCATTGGAAGAAGTCGGGTCATTTTATGCCAGTTGCCTCAGTTTCATCATCTGTAAAATGAGGCTAGTAGCATGAACTTCTTTTGGAAAGTGATTCAAGCTAGCAAATACTTGTCTGGGTAGTCTATTAGAGTGCTTTGAGATCTTCAAGGGCTGCCTGAGTGTGTCGGTGTGACACATTGCTGTTACCAGCTACTTTAGACAGCAAAGAAAAAGGAATAGAGTTGATGAAAGAGAAAGTTGGGTGTTCCTCCAGTCCTGCCCCCTCTGGAGTTGTACTATTGTTGACTCCAGTCTAAGTAGGAGCAGGACCTGGAAGCTCAAGTGATAGATGGTGACAAGCACCAAGAAAATCAAAAGTGATGGATGATGAAAGCAAATGGTTCTGTGTCTGGGCTAGAAGGGGTTTCCAGATAATGTATCTCTTAGGTCAAATACAGAACGCCATTGGCTTTAGAGCTGGGTAATTAGTGTATCAGAAAATTGGGGGAAATTATGTATGTTTTTAAGATGGGCTATTAAAGCAAGTCATGAATTATTGAGAGGGGAAGCTGCTTTCTTTGTTTTATTTAAGTTAACCTTGGAGAGCAGAGAAAGAACACCGGGATGATTTTTTTCTGGGACACATGTTCTCTATAAGAGCACATGTGGTTGCAATGGTCTTAGGTCCCCCACTGCACCTCGTACACCGCACACACATGCTCATCTGCACATACGTGCCTTCCCGCGTGCACACACAGCAGAGGCTCTAAATATTCTTGCTTCATGTGCACGGTACATATACGCATATGCATGCTCGTTATCTCTTACATACACAGCTCAGAACACGCTCAGAATAAAAGCAGTCAGACCTGGTATGTGTCACACAAATAGTTGGAATAGTACACTGAAATGTTGCACACAGAACAAGATGTGATAAATATAGCCTGTTCCCACCGTGCTCACACGACTCGGAATACTTCTGCAGACTCATTTGCAGATACACAAATATTTTATTAAAGTAATCTTGGGTTCTGTGTGCATCCCCAATTTGTAATCAAAAATTCATCGTATTTTTACACAATTAATTGTGCAAATTATATATACCAAGCAAAAGTCCTGTGCAGGTTCCTATAGGACCCCATGTTGAGATCTTTGGTAACTTACAAATTCTTAGTTTACAAACTTTTCCTGTGTGTCTACACACATCTGTGTGCACTGGGTGTGTGTATTTGCTTACATTCTGTTGGTGGACTGTGTCCACCCAGCACAGAATTCTCTCTTTCTTATAGCAAGCTATAGAATGGTTTGAAAGCCAACTCTGGACCTCCTTCTCCATTTGGCTGTAACATTTTAGGAAAATTTCCGTGGAACTCCGTTTCCATTAAAGTCTACAGGGTTTTTCTGGAGGAGATGGACTGCTTGCTTAAAAACAGGAGCGCTAATTAAGTTGATTCCACTGTAACTCTCATGGTTGGTTGACTCTCCTGCCTGTGTCACCATAAGAGTGCTAATTTGATTTCATGTATAAAGTGTTTGTTTCCCCAAACTGCTCTGTTGGTCTCTGATTCTTCACATACTTACAGACAGGCTTTAGTTCTGGCACGGAAGACCCTTTTTGGCCTCAGTATGGCTTGATGGGTTTGCAGAGCTTTGCTTATTGTGAAGTGCCACCTCAAATTTTGCAGAATAAGAGCTTAAAACTGTTCTTTTCTCTACAAGGCTGCCCAGCAAAAGCACCCAAAGGAGCAGTTAATTTAAACAAGCAGATTCTCACCATTTCTTAAGTGAAATAAAATTTTCCTATGATCTGGGAAATTTAAGTGGGGCTTCCAAATGGGAGGGACTCATTTTTATCACTGGGGCTTTCACTGGCATATTGCTGCTGGAGGGAGCTGACAGGGAACTAGACACCATGCAGCCCCTCATCCTGTCTCCGGGCCTTGTGGCTACCATTGCAAAGCTCTGTAACAACCCAGACCAAAGCTTTACGTCTCTGCATCCTGGAGCACCGAGAAAATCAGGTCTGGCTCCAGCTTTGATCTTTGTCTCCATCCTTCCTAATGGTGACCCCCATTCTGCTCTTCGGCTAGGAGCTGGTACAATCTGTGAGTGCATCACACCGAGGTAGGGATCAGTCCTTTCATGGCAGCGACCAGGACAAGCCCATGGGTTGCCTGAAGTATTTGTGTTTAAATCAGGACTCTGTAGCAAATATTTGTGCCTTTTTCCTTGGTTGTTTTTTTACATTTACGACCCATTCCAAACCAACAGTTTGTGTGATACAGTAAGCTACAGTTTTCCAGTAGGGATAACATGGAAAGAACAAAGACTTTGCCTTTAATTTATCTGTAAAAACATGAGTTTAAAACATTACAGTTTCTTTCCTAAATGGGAATTCTCTGTGGCATAAAAGTTTTCTGTCTGTGGAATGATCTCTTTCGTTTCCTTTTTACCTGAGAAGAAACTGTCTCTCCTCTTTCTGTGTGCAATAGATTGACCTTTATCAGGATGGAATTTGGAAATGTTAAATTATGAAAACTTTGAGACTTTTGCAGCAATGTTCTCATGTAAAGGATGAGGCCCAGGAAGTAGGAATTAAATTGCAAGAAATAATGGCCTTAAATTGCAGCAAGAAAGATTTAGGTTAGCCATTAGGAAAAACTTTCTTACGCTAAGGATAGTTAAACATTGGAATAGATTTTCCAGGTAGGCTGTACGATCTCCATCAAAGGAAGATTTTAGGAACAGGCTGGGCAAACACGAGTGATGTGGCTATAGCTGGTCCTGCGAAGAAGAAAGTGGCCAGACTAAGTGACCTCTAGAGCTCCCTTCTAATCCTATATTCTTATAAAGAGTCTAAGATTTGGCATTGCTTGGGTTATAGCTAATACAGCAACGTGTGCAGTGGGATGGATAGCTGGAGGTTGAGGGCAGATATATCCTTTCTCACATTAACACTAGTCATGGTTATGGTCCATCTAAATTCCAGTGCATTGCTTAGAAAAATGTGCCCTTTAATTTCCTAATAAAACAGCTGGGTAAATTCTCCTACTTGCAGCTAAAGAAAAAATAAAAGAACACTCGAAATGAATTTTTAATACAGATTTGAGTGGGATTGCAGCAGGCACTTCTGATCTGATAATTGCACTGGATCAGCCACAGTCGTCATCTTTTTTTCCCATCAGAAATTTTGTGTGAGGGTTTAGTGCTGGTGAAAGTTCCCAGGCTGAGGGCTTGCAAGGTTTCCAGGCAGATGGAAAATGGGGAGTGTGGACAGGATGGGAAAGGACATTGGCAGCCACTAGCTGCTGGTTCAATTCCTTTTGTATCCAGTCAGTAGAAGCAAGGTCAAGAGGTATCCTCACTCCTTATTTAGTAAGTGGCCACTGCTGAAATTGTCCAAGAGAGCATCCAGTAGCACCTACAGCATGGAGCTAAGGGGAGCTAAGGTCTGACCCTCTCTGCGACTCAGATGGCTGAATCTAAAGGACCAAACAAGAAAAAGACATGTGAATGGTGTTTTGAACACAGACACTGTTTTTTCCTTTGTACCTCACTTTCAAAAGTGTAAGTACTGGGGAGCTGCTGTCTGGGGAGTCACTGACATTGCAGTGCCAGTGAGTCTTGGAAAGGTTCTTCCCTCTCCTCGGAGCCTTTATGGGGACTATTCACAGAGGCTGTCTTTAGCTGGTTGAGGTTAATCTCTGTTCCCTGTGCAAACACAGAGAGGTGCCCACTTGCCTAGATGGCAGTTCAGAGTCGAGGCCAATCTAGCCACTGATCCACCCTCTGGGGCAGCCTGTTTTCTTCCTTGGCTTTGAAAGGTTAAGGCTAAAGTTCACTGGGCGAAAGCTAGCCCTCTGAAAGGGTACTGGAGTCCTATTTGAAATGTATTCCCCTTTCTTTCTTTAAGACTATCCCAGACTCATTACACCATCTTCCTGTCTTTCCTAATTGACACTAGAACATGTTGGCTGGTATTGCTGTCAGTGCATCCCAGTAGTGAGACAGAGCTTGGATCAGCCAAAGAGTGCTTTTGTTGGCTTGGCATGGCTTAAATTAGTTTCTTGAGGGAAATCAGCTATCTTGGTAAAAGCACTTTGGTTCCTGTATCACTGCAGCTACACTACAGCTTTTCTCAGTGTAGAAATACAGTTAAAAAATCATGGCCCTAATTGACATTACCATAAATAATTTCTAGGATAGACCTGGCTCTGAGTGAATGGGGAAGTATAGCCAGAAAAGCCTCCGTGTCCTACCAGCAGCTGCCCTAAGCTAAGGCTTGCCTTCAGATCCTCCCAGCTTTGCTCCTGCAGCCTCACAGGACAGACCTAGTGAGACTGGTCCAATCCCCAGCAGCTGGGAATACGGTGGTAAACCCAGAAGGGAAATTTAGGCTCAAAACCCTGGCAAACCTGTATTGACTTCCCCATGATTTCCCGAGCACTTGTATTTTTCCCTCAGCCTGCCCACACTTGCAGCACGACACTTGTGATACGAGATGAGAGGGCAAAGATTCTCGGTGCCTTGCTCCCTGTTTTTTCCTTTTTTTTTTTTTTTTTTTTTTTGTGCCATTCTGGAGAACCATTGGCTGCCGCCTGAGATATCCTGAGAGATGCGGCAATTAATTTTCTTTTAATCAAGGTCGGATGAAGTAAATTGGTGCGGCTCTGCAGCCCCTCATTTTCTGTTTTTGCAGTGATGCAAAACAAATATGATCAAATTATGCTCCTTCTCACCTTATTGAATTAGGAAGCGTGACTGATCCGGGAGAGCTGAGATGTTATATACTGTACCAATCCTCACCATCCCCCCTCCCTGACAAAGCCACTGGGAATCTTTTTGCAGGTTTTTTATTTCAAGTTCGGAGGGAAGTGTGGGAGTGGGTGTGGGTGGTGGGGAGAGAGTCCTATTTATTTTCCTTAGTCAGTGGGGTGAAGCTGTGTATTTCACCTTACAGTGATGTGTGAGTGATCACAATAATCAGGTCCATCTGGGCTCAGGAATAAAATTTGACAAGAGGACAAAGAAGTTAAAGAACAGGCCTGCAAAGAGAAGGGCCTCGTGTCTGTTCCACAGCAGGTCTCACCTGCATGCTTGTCTGCCCGCTCTGTGTGTAGCTGGTGGGCTTGGAGGCACCAGTCTGGGAGCAGAGGGTCATGGGGCCTCTTCCCAGCTCTGCCACTCACTTCTGCAGCCGTGGCCATGCCGCCTGGTACCCTGCCTGTGCAATATGGGTAATGAGGTTTGCCATGAAATTCACAAATGAAAAGCATTCCACCAGAGCTCAGCGTTATTTGTACTTTGTTAGCTCTTAAGGACTATTTGGTGTTAATTTCATTGCAGTCTGCCAGAGGAACGTGGAAGAAAAAGAGAGATACAGGCTCACGCTGAGCTGTGTCGTCGAGCTTTTGCTTATAGTTTGTTCATGTAACCTAAAGGGAATGTTATTCTGACTGACAGTGTCCGTTTGCTCTTTGTATATGAAGAAACATTACAAATGCTGTGATCAATACCACTATGGACATACCAATAGCACTATATATCTAATCCTCTAACCCATGGCTGGGAGGTCTCGGCATCCAGCCAACTCGGGCTGCTGTGCTGCTGTTTGTTTCAGGGGGTCTCTCTGTGTAAGGGCTGCAGGAGTAGGTTCCTATGGTCAAAACCCCTAATACCTTTGAGGGAATAAAACATGGAGATGCATCAAGAAAAATGCATAATGAGTGGGCTAATGTGTATACTGGTCTTCTCTGAAAGAAACTCAAGGTGGTTGTGAGCTTGACCTAAAGGGATCCTTTCCAGTGTGACAATCATAGAAATGGACAGAGGACTCTCCCGGGAGGGAGGAAAGTATGTAGTCCATCCTCTGCCCTAAGGCAAAACCAAGGGATGACTGAAATATGAACTTGCCTTGAAGACGTTAAAGGAGCTGGCCCAAGAGATGGGTCAGCAACAACAGGAATTTAGGACTAAGTCCCACTGAACTGTCAGGTAATGCTGTGCACACAGCATGGTGATCTCTGCGCAGCCTGGATCACTTCGTTAGATGTTCTCATTGATCCCTTTTGGCTTCAGAATTTACACTTTTATTAGAACGAGAGCACCCAGTAGATATGGTGGCTGGGGTTTAGGAAGAAGCAAGGCAGACTGAGAAAGGCAGCCAAGCCTAACTCTGACTGGGTTGCAGCAGATAAAATTCCCATTCTGGTAAGAACTTAATGACACTGAGGACCTCTGCTAGTCAGAGCTCATCCAAGAAATACCTCTTTGTGACCTTCGTAGCATGCTGAAATGTTGTTCTGGAAGCGATTTGAGGTGAGTGGGGAAAAGGATCGATTCCTGTGTCACCAGAGCCAGTACCTACTGTGTGTCAGCTCTGCAGGGCGACTTCAGCTGAGCAGCTGTTCCCACAATGGAGAATGTGGGAGCACCGAGCACTGCACAGCTTGGCAAGGTCTCTGCACCTAGAGGGAAAGTTTGGCGGTATGCAAAACACTTTCCTGGGTATGCTGTGTGCTAACAATTAATAGAAGCTGGTTAGCTTTGTGTTTGTGGGTTTTGTTTTTTTCTTTCCTTTTTTGAGAGAGAGAAAACTGGGGAGAATGTTTCTTAGATTGTAGGTTTTAATTTATAGACTTAGGTGACCCTTTTCCCTCTGACCCTTTTCTCCAAGGGTCAATCTTGTTCCGACTGCACTGCTCATTCTGCCTGATCAGGGCACAAACCCACTCCCAGACCAGGATGATAAAAAGAAAGGGAAGTTTGATGTGGGGTTGTGTTGCATTGGGTGAGAGCCGAGCTGGGAGGATGAGAACGATGCGTGTTGTCTTAGTTACAGGAGAGCTGTTTAACCTCATGGGGAGGTTAAAAACCTCTCCCCTTAAAGGGGAGAAAGGAAAAAAGAAAAGAGGTAGGAAACAAGAATTCCTATAGGATAAAAACATCCAGACTAAAACTGAGAAATTCTTCATCCTAGCAGGCTTAAGGAGAGGACAAAGATACTCAGGAGAGAGAAAACAAGACACGAAGATAACACTAAGGAACATTTTATTTTCCACATTCTTCATTTTTCACCACCCTTCCCTCCTCAGTCATTAATCCTGCAATCTTTTCCTTTCTCTGAGACACTTCTCTGAGGTGTACAGCTCATGACTGCAGTCAGTCTTAATCGAAACTCTTCCCAGCAGGAGAAGGGGAAAACTTGAAGCTCTCTTTGGTCTCTATAAAAACTGCTCCTTCAAAGGCTGTGGGTACAAAAGGGCTTTTGAAGCAAAGGCTGTGTACTAAATTACAGACTAGACTAGGACCCTGACTGTAACTAATGACAGTGCTGAGGGAAGGACAGACTTTGTGTTATATTGTCCAAGTTTAGGACACATCCAGCAGGGCATAAACAGAACCAAGCCCACCAAGCCCTGCAGAGGAGTCTCCTGTGCTCGTGGAGGCCAGAGGGGCTCTCTGAGAGACTAGACAACCAGGATATACTCTCCCCTTCTGTCTCTGTGTTGCTATATGCCTTAAGACCCAGCATATCACCTTGATGGCTTTTGAGATGTATCACTTCACAGTATCAGTTGCTAACATCTGTCAATGACCCAGATGGCTACTGACCTACTGATTGAAGCCATGGCAGTTTCCTCCTGCTCTACTCCCGTTACCTCCTTGTCCTCTGTCTTTCATAGTTTCAAATCTTTTTCTTTCTCTCCCACATTCGTCCCCTGTTCCCTCATTTTTTCATCTACTCCCTGGAGCAGCAGATAGATCCAATTCCTTCTGAGGGGAGGGACACAACCCACAGTGCCTGAAACTACCAGCTCAGCAGATTTTACTTGGTACTGTTTTGGCATCCAATCCTACCCCTATTCCTGTGAATCATTGTGCCATTTGTGATCAGAGCTGCAAATGAAACACACCAGGAATTTGTATTACTCCAAGAACAGTGAAGTGACAAACAGTCCGACCTACCAATCATTGGAGCTGGCAGGATGGGGCTCCCAGTGCAGTGTGGGGCAGCCCAGATTTAGTTGTCCTTTTTTTTTTTTTCCCCTGACAATAGGAAAGGAATCTCTTACAACTATCCTATCCTATATTTTCTTCCAGAAACTCAGATCCTACAATTTCCATTTCCTGTGATGATCATTCTTAAGTTTTGAAATAATGTTGCCTTTGTTGTTGAAAATAGTTGCTGAACTTCTTGCCAGTGTTACAAATCATTACTAACATCCTCCACTTGGATTAGCTAGTAAGAACACCTCATTGTTGCTATCTCTAGACCTCAAAGCTTTGTGTGAAGCAGGTCAGGACAGTTTTTTTCATTTCACAACGATTACTTTTTCCACAGAGGCACTAAGAGGTGGAATGTCATGCCTAGGGCCAGAGTCAAGCATAGACCCCGGGTTTCCAGAGTCTCATTTCTTGGGACCAGACCCCTCATCACAAAAGATGGTGTTCCCAACCCTTCTGGATCCAGTTTTTACCAGGAACTAAGAGGCTGGCAGAGCAGAGAGCATCAGTGAAGGCTTGGTACAAGGAACCACAGAGAAATGCTGGTTTAGGCAAGCCCACGTGGTACAGGTGCCACAAGGAGCTCTGGCTGTGTGGAAAGCTTGTAGCTGCTGCAGGCTGAGAGTCAGGCTCTTCCACGTCAGAAATGCTGTGAGGAAAGATGTAATGCTGGGAAGCAAAGATCTACTCTGTGCCAGCTGTAAGTCTTGGTGGAGAGCACGCAGCTCACCTCATCTCTGCTAGAGTCAAAGCAGAGTCTTTCAGGGTTATGATGGAGCTCTGCTACTCTGTAGAGGTGAAATAGCTGCCAGCAGGAGAGATTCCTGGACAGAAAATGAATGAATTCATGTTTCACTGCTTGAGGCAGACCCTTTCTGGTGAACACCAGAGCTTAACTCGGTCCACCTTGTTTTGTTCCCATCATTTATGCGATTGGGTTAGGTAGGTTGCAGGGGAGAGGAGAGCTGGGAAGGACTGGGTCCCCCCTCCGCATTTTTAGCAGTGAGATTCCAGCTCAATTTGGTGGTGGTCGCAGGGGGACCTCCATCTGGTGGAGTGCTGTGCCAGGACAAAGAAGGCAGTGGGGAGAGTTGGATAGGATGTTCTTGGAAGCTGTTGAGGGAGAGGCACAGGAAAAGGTGCTGCTGTTTGGGTGACTTTCATCCTGACAGAGAGGCCCCCACTGTGCTCACAGCCATCTGGCTGGTGACTTCCACAACCAGCATCTCTGGGTTAGGAGATGGAGAGAGGGCTGATGCTACTGTCATGCTGTGGGTCCCACTTCTCCTCCCAAGAGGAATGCCCTTCACTCTGCACACAGGATTTTCTCTCGTCCCATTGAGAGTGGGCTCTGTGCCACTTTATACTTTGGAGGATCATTAGCAGAAATCATTAGCTATAATACAACCTCCCCCATAAATCTCCCCTGCACCTGGATCATTTGTCCATGCCTAATTTCCATCTCCCTAATTTTATGATTTGTCCCTCATTTGATGAGAGTTCCTTCCATTAATTGTGTAGTAAGTGCTTCCAGATAAAGGGCTGAGGAGTTGACCCCATCTTGGAAAGACATGGTTTGGGTTTTTTTCCTGAAGGAGAGAGTCCCTCTGAAATATTTTTGCTTCCCTTTCAAAGGGCATCACTCCAAATCTTAAAGGCACCACAGCAGCCTCCCATAGGGAAAATGCCTCTTTCAGATAAATCCTGTTCACTGGAGGCGCTGCGAGGCACATGAAAGCGGCAAAGCTCAAGTCCAAGGTGTCCTCTGCCAGAGTTAGAAAAGTCTTATAGGCATTATCTGTACAATTCAATTCAGACCAAGGAATAAACCTCTCCTTTTTTCCCCCCGGACCCCTCCTAATTATCATACTTTGCTGCCCCAAAGCAATTCTGTATCCTCCCACAAAAATCTCCTCTGCTGAACTATTTCGTGTCATGTTAGGCTGCAGCAGAGCCCCTCAGCCTGTGATGATGGGCAGGGAGGGAATTGGTTGAGTCAGTGGAAGAAGGGACTTAGCATCAGGCCTGCAGAGTTCTGTTTCCAGCTTTTCTGCAGAGCTTCTGGGTGGTCCAGAATGAGGCAGCTCTTTCTCAGTGCCTCCGTTGCCATCTAACTAAGATGGTGATACTAGCAGTAGGGTGCCATGAGAGTTTAATTAATTAATTTGCAAACGCTGTGAGATCCTCTGATGAAATTCACTGCATCAGCAAAAAGTCGTATTTAATCTATATTACATATGGAGATCCCAATGGCAGGAGCATCCCAAATACACAGGAAAACCGAATCAAAAAGAGGTGCAGCCAAACTTTCTGAGCACCTCGCTTAATAGTTTATGTCTCTGGCAACAGGAAATTTTTTCCAAATCAGAGCATTTGTCCTTGAACTTCTTTCTATTCATGAATCTGAGGCAGCTGAAATGGCTCACACTGGACGAACACAACCCACTGGAGTGCTCTCAGACCTGAATTTGACAGAGTGGATCTGCTCTGCTATGCTGATGGTGTTTTCTTTCTCCCAGCCTAATCTGCCCCATCTTTTTTCCTACCTGTCCAATATTTGACATGGATGTCAGAAAATCCACCGAGATAAAGCTTGATCCAAAGCTCAGTCAGAGGGTTCAAAAGCTTCCCTAGAACCCTCAAGGCTGTACCTGGTGCAGGATGGAAAGCTGATGGATTCTCAGCGCCCCTCTCACTGACTGGTCCCTTTAGGTCCAGTTTAGGTCCCTTTAGGTACTGATTTAGTCTTGAGGATCTGCCTGTGACAGTCTGGCCCTGGTGCTCTTTCCTCCCGAGTTTCTCTCCACCACAGGGTAGCACACATTCAGAAGAAGGGTGTAGGAGAGGAGAGAGGCTCAGTGCTAGAAGCAGCTTGCACATTTTACAGGTACCATTATATTTTATTAGCATCCTAAAAAGAATGTCAGGCACTAGAGTGGGGTTGGGATTTTTTTTTTTTTAATTTCTGCTTCACTGCCATTCCACTGCAAGATTTTTATCACATCCATGATGCCAGCAGAGACAGGCAGTACTCAGTGACACAACTGGCCATTCACAAGATTTCTGGAGACCTTTTGTCACACCCTATGGAGCAAACTGTGAAGGTCTCAACATCATTTCTGTTCTAAAGCTGGAAATACTCTGAGACTGAGTGAGGCACAGGCCTTTCCAGATGACTCAGCAGACAAAAGGGGATCTCTGCTTGTCAGACAGACCTACTGAGAGAGAGCTTCCCATTGTTTTACAAGTTGAAACAGCCTTTGTAGTAGTTAACCAAGACAGGTGTTTCTAGCAGTCATTCAGGCCATGGAGAGCTTTTGCTCTCTGTGGAAGTAAGTGAAGATAATTCTATTGATGTCTGGGCCAGAGGGAACATTCTTACTAGCCAGGCATTTCCTTCTGACCCAAAGAGCTTGCCAGAGTCCAGGCAACTCTTCTTATTGATGTATTTCATGTGACAATCGACATTGTTTCTCATTTTCACAGCAGCTCAGTTCTCTCTGGTCAAAGTTTACGGTAGGATAAGACCCTTTAAACCAGCAGCAGAAACACTGGTACCAATAGGCTGGCCTTGCAGTCTGTCTTCTCTTTCCTTCCAACCTCCCAATTTCCTACCTGCTTCCCTTGTAGTGGGAAATAAAAAAATAAGAAGTATGACCTTTGACAAACCCACTGTGGAGCACCTAAGTCTGTTCTGTGAGGGCAGTTGTACTGTTGCCACAGAAAGCAGGAGTGAGGGAAGTCTTTGCCAGGTTTTGGATGGCTCGGCTGGTTTCAGTTGTGAACTGGAGAAAACACCACATTGTGACAGCCAGCACTGGTGCTGGAGCAGTGTCACCTCCACCCTCTGACAGCAAGTGGACCTTCGAGTGGATTTGCAGTGCCCGGCCCTGTGTGGCAGAGCAGGACCACTTCAGTGGCTCTCACTCCAGTGCTGCCACCCCAGCCCCAAGCCAGCCTGTGCTGTGAGCGCTCCAGGAGTAGATTTTTACCCTGTGACTCCTCAGAGCCTCAGCAGCAGCTGCAGGGAGCCAGCAGCTGAGGTTTCTGGGTGTGTATGGAGGCGGGTGGAACTGGGCTGTGGGTTTTCATCCCGACTTTTGCAGTTGCTGTCTGACCCTGCAAAGGCCTTTTCTCAGCAGAAACAAGCAGTTTCAGTTGAGCACCTGATCCTGCCTTGTGTTCTCTCTGCCTTGAACCTTCCCTTGTTTGCATGGAGCCGTGCAATAAATGCTGATGTGTCCCCTATGGCAAGAGCAATGACATGAGAAAGAGGCTTTGCCATGGCCACGGTAGCACCTCATGCCTTTCAAATTCAGATCATCCAGGACTGCAGATGGAGAGGCAGCCAGAATAGCTCTCAAACTCATGAGCACCTTTAACTTTTTCCAGCCTTCGGACAAACGCTGAAAAGCTACAGGAGCTGGTGTAAGCTGGCACAGCACTGCGTAGGCTGCTGCCTCCTGAGAGAGGATCTTAGCAGGCATCAACCCTGGTGCTTCTCCTCCGTGTTGCAGTTCTGAGAACTGCACCCATACACTAAATATCTTTCCTAGATTTCTTTTGCCCGAATGAGTCTATTTTTACTAGCTGACAGGAAATTTTTACTAAGTGCCACCAAAATTCCCAAAACACTGAATTTTGGGCCTCGTGACAATAGCTAAAATATAGAATAGTTGTACTGATTTCATTGCATCTTCCCTGAGGATGATGCAGGTCAGAGCTAGAGCCCAGAAAGGAGAAGTTCCACATGGGTGTTATCCAGCCTTTTGAAATGAAGCCGGTGGAGTCCTGGGTGAGATGTGCAGCCACTTACCTGGTTTTGCAGTAGAAGCAAATGCAAAGCTGGCTGTAGCTTTACCTTCCACCAAACTCACCCTCTATGGAAAGGATGAAATCATTGTTTTCCCTGACAAGGAGGAACACTGTATATTATGTAATGATGATAGCAGGATCTAGGAAACAGGATTTCTGAGTTCCTCACCCTGCTGTGCCACTGCTTTACTGCAGGGTCCCAGGGAAAACATTTCCACATTCTCTTCCTCAGTTAACATACTTGGGAAATAATACCATGCTTTATATAAGAATTTATTTTCAAATCATATGCCATGTCCGTGTGCCACAGAACAATTACTTTACCCCAGACAACAGGCCAGGGTAGGAAACGTCCCGCTGTGTTGTGAGGTGAGCTGGTAGGATCTGGTTTGCTGAACTACTGAACACCCGTACCTCAAGTCAAAGTCACTGTGTAGTCAAGGTGCCAAATACACTGGAGAATAAAGTACTGAGCATGTTCATTGAACTTTGAGGTATTCGTGTAGAAGGAAGCAGAGGAGCAGGACAGCACTGTTGTTGGCATTGCCAAGGACTTAAGCAGGTCCCACCTGAGCACGATATTCAGCTGATGCTGAGAACTGTAGAGAAGAATCTGCCCCAGCGCCAGATCAAGGGCTTGATTGCAAGAGCAGCATCCTGCAAAGTTCTGCTCTGGGTGTGAATCCCTGCACAGTTAGCGAATCTCCTCAGGCAGGCGTGCACCTTGCTCTGAAAGTATTGTTAGAATCTGTTGCTGATCCAGACTGCCTAGAAAGCTGGATTTGAAGGGACAGGAAACTGCAAAATAAGGGCTTTTATTTTTTAGGTAGCCTGATTTTTAACTATGTAAATTCACGGGATTATATTCTGATGATCCAGACACTCAGTATGGAACTAACACTGGAATTCCTTTCCAAAATAAATTCTGACACACTCAGCATCGAGAGGTCTGATCTTTCCTCTGCAGTTATCAGACTGTGTTTGCAAATTATGCTTTGCATGTCTGTGAGCACATGAGAGTGGCATTGCAAGTGCAGAAAAACGCGTGGAAACGTGATTGTGGACAAGTGCCTGTGGAGGAGAACATGTGCAGGAGGTGTTTTGTGTGTGTGAGGGCATATGCACGTCTACAAACTTGTGTTTCTGTGGGAGTATATACATGTGCATGTATGTAATTTTGTGCTTGTGTGGGAGAGAGGAAGCGAAAGCATGGTAAAGTTATTTGAACCTGTTTGAAGGTCGGGTCTCCCCAAGGTTATCTGCTTTTTTTCCCTTGAATCTGTAAAGTAATGGTATTCACACTCACTACTTGAGAAGTGTTTCTTTTTATAGCTCTTCCAGATGACAAATAATGCCTGTTTTTGAAGTCCTTTTTAAGTCATTGTTCCCTGGACGCAGATACCATGTTTGGGTGCAGGAGGGGAACAGAGCACAGAGCTATTTCCCCTTTCTGTCTGCAGGGAGCTTTACTGGGACTAGTGAAATTCCAGCCAGGATCATCCAAGGGGCTGCAGACTCCCAGCATATGAGCTAATAGGACACCCTCTCCTTCAAGCCCCATGACACTGTGAGAGAGAAGCAGACGCCCACCACAGTCCACTGCAAGCTGTGTAGATCCAGACCACGGAGGCTGTAAAATCCAGCTGCAATCAGTGGTAGATTTCCTGGAGTAAGCCTCCCCAAGTTTGCCCATTGAGAAGCCAGATTCAGACCTGGTGAGTGGGCAGGTGTCTAGATCAGGTCCACCCCTTGTTGCGGGGCTGGGGTTGATTAAT
The DNA here is from genome assembly GCA_027560015.1 of Chloroceryle amazona. NCBI lineage: Eukaryota > Metazoa > Chordata > Aves > Coraciiformes > Cerylidae > Chloroceryle > Chloroceryle amazona. The sequence goes on along the minus strand of JANHFX010000995.1, from coordinate 13,977 downwards.
TTTTGTCCATCTTCAAATATTTGGGGCGCTGCTGCTCCCTGTGGGCAGTATGGATGTGTGGGCAGTATGGATGTGTGGGCAGCAGGTACAGAGGTTTCTCCCCTTCCAGAGAAGTACAACTAGGCTGCTCCCCAGCAATCTTCTCAGCAGGCTCATGCCACGCTGCAGGCACTTGATGACACTGTTCTCTTACTGTAGTGAGTGGCAACCAACATTTACTTCTTTAAAAGTAGTCCCTTCTTCCTTGCCTTCCCTTATTCCTAAGTGATTTGGCTAACATGTCTCTGTCTGGTAGCAGCAGCAGTGTCCAGAAATTGTTCTGTAAAATCTAAGGATGGGAGTGTAGCAGGAAACAGTATTTTGTGCTTCTTTGCCAGAGATGACTGGGGGATGCCACAGAGCATCCCTGTTTCTCGCTGCTCTAGTGGAGATGGACACGGAGCTGACCCCCATCTCTGGAGCCTGGCCACTGATTTACCCTCCTCCCCACTGATGGGATAACTGAGCTTTTCCTGCTGGTTAGATGTGCTGGAAGTTCAGTGTTCCCAGTGGCTACAGTAGACATTTTCTAGAATATAAACTGAATGGGTCTCTCAGGATTTGGGCCAGAGGGAATTTCAGATACCCATAAAGGTGTTCAGCTTCATACTGGGAAAAGCTCGGGGGATGTGGCTTGTGGGGAAAATAATGAGCACAGTGGAAAAACAAGGAGCTGAAAAGGGGCAGAAGGATTCAAGAAGTAATCCAGAAAAGGACAGGGAGAAAGCTGGGTTGAATGGATAAAATGGTCTGCGAGCAGGAAACGATATCTGACTTAATGTATTAGTCAGACAGAAAAATTAGATGGTGTAAACTGATCCTTCCTGCAAGGGGTGCTGAACTTTTTTGGTGACTTTAGAAGGCCATGTTTACAGTAACTTCAGCTCGTGACCAGGCTGTAAAGCAGGCTCTTTGGGGCAGGGAGGAAGGAGCTTTTCATTACCACACACCTAGCTCCATGGGCAACCTGGCCTTGCAGTTACTGGGCTTTTTTTTTATTATTCTAAGATTGTACTTTGCTTTTTAACATAGAAATATAAAATATACATGCATATTGCTTATCAAAGATGATAACATTCACAGGTAAAGGAACATAAGTCCACTTTATAGCAATAAATTATCTTCCCCACCCTTTTGGACTGATTAGCAGCTGCGTCTCTCCTAAGCTTTCTGGAATTTTCTTTTTAATTTTTCACCTGATTTGTTTTCTCCATTTTATCTACACTTATAGAGGGTGTTTTCATAAAAGTGCCTACAGGGATTTCTGATCGTTGCTCCCACTGAGCCCCTGAAATTACAGAGTCAGTTTTGAGATACTTGCCCTAAGTGTTGATTATCACAGAGTTTAATTTTAATAATGAGGCAAAGGCTGCTTTAGTTTGCACCAGGTTTCCATTCACCTGCAGGAAGTTACCCCAGTTTCGCTGGTTAGCACGTTCATCGACCAAGTGTTCCTTAAGTCTTAGGGAGGACTGAGATTTAAAATTTAGAGCTCTTCAGCTAAAGAGAGGATTTTAGAGCCTGGCTGTATGGTCTGGTGCAAGCCTGCTGGGGACAGCTTGGTATGTGCCATTATAGAAATCGGTTTATCATTATAAAGCATTGAAGCAACAGAGTTATCACAGGTTATAAGAAGCCAGTTTAATAACAGAGGGATAGGGAAGCAAAACCAAAATTCATAGCTTCCCCTTAAATCCACGTAAGGGAATAGTTGTGTTTGTGAATCATGATCCAGGACTTAAGTATGTGAGATACACCCCCGAAAGTAGCTGGTTCAATAGTTGCTCAAAACTCTTTGATATCACTTGGTACCTTTCCAGTAGTTCTGGTTAAGCAAGTGCTCAGCTACTCTTCTGGTCTGTGGCTGCCATGTGCGCTAGAGTCAAGTGAAATAAGTCATAAATATCCCGTTTGACTTTGGCTGTATAAATGGCCCATCCATTTTACATCCACAAACTATACCCCGATTCCTTTGCTAAGGTTTTGTACAAGTTCAACTTCAACACCTTCCCAATACCTGAATTAGAGCAAGGACTTTGGGACTGTGTCTGAGACCATTCGTGAGGCATTTATAGTAACTGATCCAGCCTGTGGAAGGAGCAAGACTGAGTTGGGATTACCTGGGACTCTGCTTTCACCTTCTTCCAGGACTGAAAGCATCATCACATGGAGATCATACCAAAGCTGGTCCTTGGGTGTGCTCAGTGTCTCTTCTGTTTGTGAACAAGCTCTGGCAAACACTCACAGCAGCGCAGTGACCTTTGTATTTCCATAGGTCTCTCAGGTAGAGTGTTTGTGCTGTTGGAAGAGGAAGGAGAGATACCTGGAACCAGCCCAAAGCAGAGTCAAGGGAAGTCTGCACAGGTCTGAGTAGCCACAGACTGGGAGTGCACTGAGGTGACTGCTCGCTCTATGGCATTCCCGGCTGGAACTACGACCGGTTACACTGACCTCCTTGGGTTTTCTCCCCAAGCTCGCAAATGACCTGTAGCTCCAAATACCAAAGAGAGCCTGAATCCATTCCTGTTCTCTCTGCCAGCTTGTTTCCTGCTCTTTTCAGGGGTGTTTTCACAAGGAAATGGAACTTCGAATGCCAGTAGAGCTGGATTCCACTGGCAGATCTGGGTGACACAAATGTGTGGCAAAGTCAGAAGACTGGGTCTGGGAACTGAGAGTGGGAGGGTGGGACGTGAGCTTTTATGAAGGATCATTTTCTGAAGGTGAGGAGACTCTACTGGTATTGGTATCATACTAGAGGACAAATGTTCCTTCCCTTTGATCTGTAGCCTGTTTCACCCTGTAGGATTTTCACAAGAGGATTTATCAGCCTGTACGTTTGTTAAGTTGAAGCCGGAAAGGGAAAATAGTCCCTTCAGTCTTTGCTAGTGGAAATTGCTCTGTATGGAAACCCAGAACACAATGAGAAATAAATAAATTGAAACCCAGAGCTGAGAAATAAACAATCCCTGTGGGAATAGTATGATCACAGGAAAACAAGAACAATAAATTGCCCTTCTCTGAGGTTTCAGGGCTCTTATAAAACATCAAATAAGTCTCATATCCTCTTCTGAATATGGTAGTGATCTTTTCCCCCAGCAGATGAGGATGCTGAGGTAGAGAGTGACCAGACAGTAGGAGTACCAGTTGCAGTATTTGCACATATACAGCGCACAGTGCAGTACCTTTTAGAGATACCTGAGCTCGATTGATATCAGAAGAGTACAGCTCTATTAGCACACTGATCTGTCTGGTATAATTTTCCACCGCTTGCCGTACTTATTCAGCAGTAGCTTGGGTGTCTTTAACCAGCATTGTGCTGTGCGGTGTCGTCATCCCTTGTAATCTGATTCATATATTCCTAGGACCAGTATGATTTTCTGTCTGACCTCTTTCATATTGTGGGCTGAAGAGTTGCCCCAGCTCTTTTCTTTACACTGGTAAGCACGTAGCAGAAAGCAGTTCTGCCCTGGGTTTAGCAAAGGAATCCAGGTGGGTCTCTGCAGTATTTCCCATCTCTTCACTTTTAGGGTCTAGGTTCATTTTCGCAGAGAAAGCTTTATGGCCTCTTTCTCTAATCTACCTTCTGAGTGCTGCTTTTTGGCTTTACCATGCTACCTAAAACCAAACATGGTCTGTATTTCATGAGAGTTAAGAATATGAGAACAACCTTCTGAAGAAGAGAGGGGTGGCCATCAGCTGAAACCAGAGGGAGGGGTGTTTCCTCCTGTTCCCTGGGACTGGCCTCTGGAGGTCACTGTAACTGCAGAGACATGGGTTGGGTGGTGCATTAACCAGGCAGAAGGAAAGCCAAACTTAAAGGTAACGATTCCAAAAGGTGGTTTTGGTTTGGACTGGACTGTTGGACTGATTCTTGGTGTGCACGAAGGTAACTGTCCTCGACCAGGTTACAGACTCAACCTTTCTCTTTTCTGAAGTGCAGACTTCGAGTGTTGAGGCAAGCAAGCACCTCCCATGGTTGCAGAAGGCGGCTGTAAGCTCCTTAGAGGGCAGCGGTTTATAAGCAAAATAGCCATAAATACATCAGCCCATGGATTAGTAACTCTTGTGTGTGGGTGTAGTACATGTGCATACGTATACATACAGACATGCATACACACGCATTTCTCTCTCTGCCAAGCTTATGCTAAGTGGTATCATTGAAATAAACTGCCGGAAGAGTTAGGATCTTTGGGTGAAAGTGTATATGTTTGAAAATATAGCAATAACAACACTTCCTTTGAACAGACCACTGTGTAAAGATCTCATTGCATTGCACAGTCTCACCAAAGAGTGGCTTGAATCAATCTGCCAGCTAAATCTGGTGAGGCAAGTCTAGAAAAGAGAATTTGTTGGTGAACTGCTGGTAATTACATTGCAGCTGAAGGTTGCTTGCAGACTCAAGGCTAAACTAAAAAAATCTGAAGCGTATTAATTATCATTGCCTACTGCAAAGCCCCTTTCCCCACGAGTTGGTTTGATACTGTTCTGGCAAGGGACGAAGAGGTACAGTTGGAGACACAGAGGTACAAAGTGTATTGACTAAGAATCAGCATTTTAGATTCCCTCATTACTTGGGAGCGGTGGCTTCCATTTTTGAACACAGATCACAGAGAAATGCTGTTCTCATAGAAACATTTCACATATTTCAAAGGGAGAGGAGGATCCTGTGCATGCTAGGGAAGAGTAGCATGCGAAGATGTAATGCAGAGATACAGTATTTAAAAAGAGTAAGGAATATCTATGGGCTTGATCCAAATGCCTACTGAAACTGATTAGACGCCTTCCCCAGACTTCAAGGGGATCAGGCCCTTGATATTTTATAAACACAGATATATATTTAAAATTATTTAAGAAAGTTAAGATGATAGAGAGATTGTCTACTTCCAGCAGCGGTGGTTATATAGTGTAACACCATCCTCCTAAGAGATGCTACATCAAGATGATCAGGGAGTTATCTGCATAAAATAAATCCTCGGGCTTCAAGATAAGAACATACTGCAGTTTCTTGCCATATGGTTCAGACTAAAATTTCTTGCTAGCCCAGCTCAGATTCTCTTCCTTCTCCTTCCTGATAGGCTCTAGCTGAGCTCAGCTATTCCTGGGCTGGTTCTAAGCATATGAAGAAAAATGTATGGCAGTGCCTACTGTAGTTTATTTTCAGTAATCTGAGCTACACGGGCAACCCCTTGCACTGCTCTTACACTGCTGGCTTCATGGGGTCTCTGTCAGCACCCTGGCTCTGCCCATGTGCGGTGAAGAGTGGAAGAGGGACCTCCGTCTGCTCACTGGGGGGACTTCTGCTAAAGCTTAGCCTCAGCCTAGCTGTGCTCCCAGCAGAGTCAGTCAGAGCTTTGCTGTGTGGAACATTTAATGTTGACTTCAGCAGGGAGCAGAACACTGGAAAAATCTCCCAGGAAATAGCTGATTAGAGAAAAGTAGCAGTTTAGGCCAAAGTGAAGAGGAATCTTCTCATTCAGTTGGGATAGAGGATTTTGATCAATTTTTGCAGTGGCCAGTGCGATGTGTCTCTATTTCACACGAGTGAGGGAGAATGAGGCGAGGGGGTTGTGCGGAAAGAGAAAGAGAAAGCAGTTAATTTGACTGAATAAAGATAAAAGAATGCAAGCACCACCGAGTTTGCTGTTTATCTGGACATTGTGTAATGTTGCGGAATCAGATGTGGCACTCTGGCTTTTGCACAGAAATGCCCAGGGAGAAATCCAGCCTTGCTGCTAGCAACAACGAGAGTTTTTTAGAGGAGACTTCCCCATCTCTTCTCCTCTCCACAAGGCATTCACTTTGAAAGCAAATGTGTGACACTCCGGGCTTCCTAAATAAGAGGAATTTTCCTTTGACTTGAGGAGTGGATTTCTGTTTTCACCCCGCTGCAGGGCAGAAAAGGGCAGGGGAATGCCAGGGTGCCTGGACACAGGGACTGTCCCTGCAGGGAAGAGTACGTGACTATTTGGGAGAGGCGAGAGCCCAGCCACAAAGACATTGTGAATTCATCCCAAGCTAACCGAATCCTGTTTGTTTGGGATGGAGGTCTCCAGAAACAAAGGAGGGAAGGGAAGGCTGCAGAGGTTGTAAGGAAGAGCGAAGCCCTGGGATTGCAGAAGGTCTGTGAGGTCCCCGCCAGGTCTGGATTGATTAGTATTCAGTATTTATAATATCTCTATAATGGTAAAACAAAAGAAAACAAGCCCAGAGAATGCATTTTTAATCATCAATCATTGCTCTTTGTTTGTCGTGAATGAGCGGCGAGGGGAAATAGTCTCCCATAATCACCTCCCTTCACATCTCCTGCCACACAGGCCTCGCTGGGTGCGCTAAAAGGGAAATAAATAAACAAGCAGCAGATCTCAAAATAAATCCCAGAGACATGGGTGCTACGTGGGTTATCACACCCGCACACAGGGGTCTTGTTGGAGATACGAAGTGAGGGAAGGACATTTAAAAAGCAGGAGACAATGACAAAGACAAAGCACAGATAGGGCATTAAATGCAAGAGAAAAGAAGGATTGAAGTTACAGAGAGGCAGCAGGTGAAGGAGGAAGAAGCTTTTTGGAGAGTGATCAGTGGTGAAATTATCAGTGAGCAAAAGCATGTCAGAATAGGGACTTCTCATGGGACATGGGACATTGGGATGGAAAGCTTGAAAAGCCACCAAATCCAAAAGAATTCAACCTTTTCATTATCTGAAGATCACAGCATTTTAGGATTTCCTAAATTATTTTTTTTCAAGGATAGCATTCAAGCTAGGGGAAAAAAAACCTATCGAAAAGCCCCCAGTTTCTATTAAGATCCCCCCAAACCCTATCTTATCAGGACCAGCACTCTGCTCAACTTCTCCAATGGGATCCCTGCTTTGATCTCCCAGCAGTTCTCACAAGGCCTTTATTGTAGTCCCAAATGCCTCTTGGGAGGAAGGGAAACATTGTAATTCTCCCTTAATAAGTGAGATAACAGGCTGCTGGGAGGGTAAGGCCCAAATTTTCTAAAGCAGGGCTGGTGACTCCACACCCACTTGCTGTGTTTAGCTGAACGTTCTCGGCGAGACTGGAGCCCGGAGCCATCGGGACAGCCTGTAAGGAATAGACACGCTACATCTGAACCCTATTGAAAAATAATAAAAAGGTAATGACTTTGTCATTACTGGACAGGGGTTTGTCTGTTGGTGAGGGGGGAGGAAGGGGAGGTTTTCTACGTTCAGGCTATAAATAATGATTCCCATTATCCCGGGCAGTTCTCATGCATTCCTTGTGCAGCCCTTGGTTTGCTTCCATCTCACTTGGCCAGCCTGTGAAGCGCCCCCCCCCGCCATCCCATCAGGCTGGGGGAAAAGGAGGGGGCCAAGCACCTCCCTGTGCCCATGCTCCAATGCCAGCATGGCCACAGAAGACACTGAGCAAGGCAGAGGTGATAAGGTGACCTCCTCTTGTCCGGGACGTGGGTGTGAGGTGACCAAAAGGGAGCAAGTATCAGCCCAGGACACATCTCGGAAAGGATCAAACTTCAGAAAAGTCCCCAGATAAATGTGACTTGATAAAAGGGTTCCGGGGTACCTGGGAGATGGGGCGTAAAGAGGTTATCATCTGTAGTTACCTCAGCTTTGTGCACTTGAGACAGAGCTTGGTAGCAGCTCCATAAGCCGTTGAAACTTGGTCGCAAAGCCTGACTTGGAAGAAGTTTAAGCCATGTATTGAAAAGCCAAATTAAACTGCAGTAACTCTGTCGTTAACCAGAATCAGGGCGCTCACCAACGTTTGCACCCTGTAGCGAAAGCCGCTCAAAATTGCACATGTGAGTGCAGTAGGTGAAGTTTGCTGGTGAAATGCAGACGGGAAAGACCCAGAGAATTGCTGTGACTTGGGCCCTCTCTGGAAAACAGCAGCATTTAAACTAAAGGTGTGTTTTTAAGTCAACGGCCCGGAATGTAGATGCCTACAAGGATATTTTTAAAACTGCATTTATATAACTAGCTTGATATAATTAAGAACTGATTTGAGCTCAAACAAAATAACTCCCTCTTGCACCCAAATTGGAGTCTCCACACTGAGAATTGCATCTGTTGAACTAAATTAGTCAGAAAATCAGGGCAGCTTTATGCTGTAAACAGACTTAGAGCTGCGGAGGTTATTCCAGTTCTGTGTCCGGCTCTGCCACTGATTCACTGTGTCCCTAGGCAAGACTCTTAAGTTTTCCATCTATAAAGTGTAATAAAACCTATGTAGGTGCCAGGTGATGTAGTGCTTAATTAATTAGTAAATTAATATAATGAACTCTAACTTGAAGGTCTGTATCAGCACAAATGAATTGTTAATATAAATTTTTATTATTTATTACTATTTAGTTGATTATTTTCTAACACGGGCAGGCTATTACAAACATACAACTTCACACTTGAATTCCAGTTTTATTATTGTTGTTGCTTATTTATTATTGTTTTCTTCTGCATCTATTTATTGTCTTTACTAACCTCCCTTAGGACTAAGCCCCAAAGCAGTGGATATTACCCAGATACACAGAATAGTGAAGTCACTGGGAAGTTTTGGGACACGAGTGAGGTTAAATGCCAGATGTTTCTTGCTAAATTCCGAGTCTTTTGCCTGAACCTTTCTACAGATTTAAGGCAAATAAAACTGATAAGGACAGATTCTGAGCTGAGGAAATTCTTGTCTACCCTCATTTATACCAGCCAGAAATCAGGATTGGTCTGTAGGCCTGTAATTCGCCCCACACAGTTTCAGTACTTTTACTATATACTTACATACTGATTTTCATTATATATATTTCTAAATGAAAGATTGAAGTTTCAAAACACAAGGCCTGATCCTCTTCATCATAAATATGTCTTGCCCCACTGTCTCCAGTGAAGCAATGCCGACGCTGCTCCGGGGGTTTGGACCCGGGTACGACAGGGATCCAATCAATGGCTTTTTTTTCTTCTGCATATGCAAAGAAATAGTTGCCTGCGAGAAAATGGCACTTGACAAACAATGACCACATGATATTCTCTGATTACTTGTGCCACCCTTATGATAAAAAATGAAAGCAGATAATATTATACTTGCAACTGTAAAAAAGCCTCCTCCTCCTTTGCAATTACTTTTCGTTTTCCATTACGAAACTAAGTAAATCCACAGGATTTTTCGAGTGCATGTCTGAGTGATTTCTTCATTCTTCCAGTGAATTGTGAAGCAGGATGAGAGGTCCTGGAGAGCACCTCAGTCTATGCTGGGTTTGGAAAATGTCCCTCGTGACGCCTGGTGGCCACTGGGTAGTCTACATGAAACAGATGACGGTTTCAGTCCAGTTCAGTAGACTGGTCAGCCTAGACCTCCGCCTCTCTCTCCCTCAGCAGAGATTAAGTGCCTCTTTAAGGAATTAATGTGGCATGTAGGCCTGTGTAGAGTGTGCTGTCTGGGCTGGGCGGTCAGGAACAAGGCATCTAGGCCTGATTCTCTGTCGCCACGTGCTTCAGAGCAACAGCAACCCCTTTTGCACTCCTTCGTCTTCCCCTCTAAAAGAAGCAGTAGCCAGGTCACAGCAGGGTGATCTGAGGACAGAGATAGAGCCCTCGGCGCGTATTTCTCTGCTTTTGTCATTTTAATACAGGCCCCTCTCCTGTTGTTCGAGCGTCATTTTTCTTGTGTGAGTAATTTTTTAAGGGTACCTGAAGTTTTCTCGGGCTGCACTTGCACAGCTTAGCCAGATGGAGCGTGTTCTGGGGATATGCCAGCTGTGAGTAAAACACATTAATGTCTAGTGCACAGCAAAGGCAAAGCCCGGCTGCTTTACCAGCAGCTCTCCTGCCATCAGTCTAAATACTCTGTTCACTCTATTCCGTATGGCTTGTACTACCTTGTCATGCTCATTTCTCACTACTGCCCAGCAGCGCAGGAAGGAACGTGACAGATATTTGCTCCCTGTGTCCTTGCACCCCCCAGGCAATTGCAGCATGCCCACAGAAGCTGCAACAACCTCACCCCACTGTAGAAGTAAGAGGACCCTGAGTAAAAGGGGGGAACCATTTGCAAAGTTTGGTTTTAAGAGAGAAATCTCTGTATTTAACCAAGAGTTGTGGACAGCAGACATAGAGGATGACCTAATAATGAGTTTGGATGCTATTATTGCTAATTGCTGAATGATAAATAGCATGAATGGTGTCCTACAATTTCAGTCCATGGAAATTTATTTGAAATATGTAGCTCAATACAACCAATGTCTTATGGGCAGTACGCTTGCAGTGAGCTGGATGTCCTCTCCCCAAGGGCAGCAACTGATGGTAGCTAAAGAAAGACTGTGAATAGATGAAACCTGTTTGGAGATGGAGGAGCACGTGGAATCTGAGCTGCCAACAATCTTGTGCAACTGAACTGTTTGTTAAATGTTCAGGCAAGCAGGAAATAGCAAAGATAGAAACTATAACTGTGTAAGGTCTCACTGGTTTTGGTATATGCTGGTAAAAAAAAAAACAAGGGGAAAAGGAATGATCCTGATGTGCAAGGGTCCTTTGGGATTTTTTCTGCTGTTGTGTTGTATACATAAAAAAAAGAGGAAAAATGAGAGACATGCTGGTTAGAGATCTTTGGTTAAAGTCTCTTCAATGCCAACAAGAGAGAGGAGGTCTGGTTCAAGTTGAATCTTGAGCAGGGGGCAAGGAACCCCCACTGGCAAGAAGAAAATAGAGTCTGTACTGAGGTGTCCCACACCCCTGGTACATCTCAGCTTCTGCTAGACCAGTTTCCTTTTGAATTTGCCAGAGCTGTAAACCACAGCGTAGATCTGTTGAGAAAGTAAATAATAGAGGAAATATGAACACAGTAGGGTATGTCCAGAATTGGTAAAAGGCTCTTGAGATTGCTCTGCTGATGGCCATGTTGCTCCTTCCTTCATCTTTCTGTTTCAGACCCACTTTTATGATAGATGCAGATGCCAGCACTTATGGTTTGGGGGCAGTATTGACACAAGAACACAAAGGACTTGTGAGGGTGGTGCCTTATTACAACACTAAATTAGCTGGAGAGAGATTACTGCACCACTTAAAAGGAACTCCTGCAATGGTTAAATCTATAGAGCGTTTTCATCCACTGTTCAACACGGAAGTAAAATTGCTTTGGGTTGATGACAGGAAGATGCTGCATAAATAGTTAAGTATGCATCATTTACAATTTGCTAAATTATTTTCTTTCTATCTAGAACGGGCTGTGTGAGGTGTCATTACCTCGTGTTCTATCTGACTGAGGAGCCATGTGCTCTGGGGCCTTTACTGGCAGCTAGCATGGCAAACATGAGGTGGAATGAACAGGGCTTGGCACAAGCAAACCTCAGAAAGCAGGGATTACAAGGGCAGAAGACACAGGTGAAGCATGTGGAGTGGGGCTCTGAAGCACAGGCAGAGAGCACTTTTGGGCAAGGCGTGGTTTGGAAGGAGGTTTGAAGCTGTTGTCAGAGTTTGTAGGATGTCTGAGCCTCACGCCGTGTGCTGGGGAGCACAGGCGTGAGAGCTCTTTGGCCATAAACAGGACCGCCTCAAAAGCACTTGATCGTCCCCAAGTTGTCCTCCTAACTAGGACAACTCCACAGCACTCCAAAATTAGCTGACTTCCAAGCAGAAGGGAGACCATCCAGTCTGTGTTCAGCACCCCAGATGAGAGAAATGCAAAAAAGCGAACAAGAGAAAATAATAAGTAAATGCAATTAAAAGTAACGATGCAGATTTAATTAAAGGGCCCTATTCTCCCAACCCTTCATTCTTCAGGGATGCCTCATAAGCAAGAATTCATAGCTTGGGACCTGCTCTTTTACACTTTTGTACCAGAAGTAGGGACATTTACTTTCAGATACACATGGGGTTTAACCTGGCAGTGTCTCTCCAGCATACAAATTCAAGAAGTTTGGTCTTTTCAGCAATTTATAAATACTTGCCACAGTTATAATAACAGTCTCACACAGTCCTATTTACTTTAATTATCCCACTTTCATCCCCATTTTCCTGCTTTCTTATTGTGAGCAGGTAAAAATAACTAACTACAGAATGACGAATACTAAACATTCAGCTAAACAAAAGCCCCGATTCTGCAAAGACACAGACACTTGAAACACTGTTTCCTCAAAATATGTCTCCACTGTAAATTCAACCTGGGTAGTGTAAGTTTAGTCTTTATAGGGACCTAAATATTTAACTCAATAGAAGTACATTACTAAACTTGGCTGTTCAAAATTCATGAATCACATGAATCATGAATTCATGAATCCCCCCCCCACCCCGAGCTGCTAAATCACAAGATTTTCTCCAAAGCTATTAAAAAAAACATTTCTTTGGAAGTTTCTTATTTGTCTTCTGGCTTCTGAGGCTTTTGGGAGCACCAGGCCACATTTCCAAGCTTCCTTGTGTACACACAAGTGCTAGAAACATGTCATTCCAGGAGCTGGGGATCAAAGGAGAACACCAAATATTGGAAGACTCACAATAAAGCTCGGGAGCTGGCAGAGGTCCTGCAAGGACTCACATACATGAGTCACTTTTACTCACATGAGTAGTCACATCGAAATCAGAGGAATTAGTCTATTATTATTAATTATTGTTATTATTTATGTGTGTGGCAATAGCACGTAGGAGCTGTGATCACGGAGCAGGGCCCCATTGTGCAAGGCACTGACAAATCCAGAGCAAAACCGTGGTTTCTGCCCCAAAGACCTTCGAGTATAAGCACCGGACAAGAGGCAACAGGTGGAGACAGACACAGACAGGGAAGCTCACAGGAAGAGCGAGATGCTCCTGCAAGGCCTTCTGTGTGGGTGTGCTGACGCAGAGCTCCCTGCTCCCAGGGAGTAAAGTTATTCAGGAGTTTACAGGTTTGCATAGTTTGGGCCTAGGGCCCGAATCCTGCCGCCCTGGGATGGAAGCAGGTACCTTCACCAGCAGGCAGGCCCGCAGATGGCCGTCACGCGGGGACTAGGGGCAGGCAGTGGGACCCCCAAGCGCCAGCGAGCCGAGGTGCTGGGGGATAAAGGAAAGCGTCGCTCTGGGTGGTTCTGCAGAACCACCACCACCAAACGTGCACACGTAGCTATAACTTATACCACTGACTGCCTCGGTAAGGTGGAAGGGAGAGCTGGAAAGAAAAGGTAGAGCTGAAGAAAGTAGTTTCTTAACATAGAAATGTGTCAGCTGCCTGTTGGAAATTCAGGTGTGTGCAGGTGTAAGAGAACCCTCGGCTCCAGTCCTCTGGGCATTCCCCCAGCCCACCCCAGTCCACGAGGATGCCTGTGGCTTGCACGTCTGCTCCTTGACATTTTTCCTAGGATCCAGACCTGCAAAAGTTAGTCCTGTGCCTAAATGTGAGTGCAGCGAGTACTGCTGCCTGCCAGACCAAGAAACAGGACAGTTGTGGATACGATGAGATAGTGGTTGGTTCTAAACTTGAGTGAAATCCAGACTACGGAACATAAGCAAAAGAAAAGTACCAAAGTTTAGAAGTTTGTGAAATAGAAACTGTGCATTATACCTAGGAAAAGGAGCTGGAGAATAAAGAAACACAGTCAGCCTGGTAACTGGTTACTGGTGATCTCCACGGAGTTTAGTGTCAGGGAACTAAGGTAAGCAGAGGTCACCAGGATGCAAGATAGAAAGCATTCTAAAATTTCCAGTGCCTCGCTGGGAAGGGAGACAGGTGGGGGAGAGGAACTGCCGGGCGCGGGGACAGGGCTTAGGTGGGAATCTGCCCGCGTGGGCTGGGAAATGGGGACACTTCCTCGCCTTTTCCCTTGCCAGGGGAGGGCGATCCGGTCCGGGTTTTGCAGGCGCCGTTCCTTTGCCTGCCTGCCCTGCCCGCCTGGAGACCGAGTCCGCTCCGTGCCCGCTGCCTCCCCGCCGCTCCCCCCCTTCCCTTCCCCCCCGCGGGCGGGCCGGGGCAGGCGGCGGCAGGCCCA
>JANHFX010000994.1:5532-31627 GCA_027560015.1 Chloroceryle amazona | reverse complement strand
GATCTCATGTTCCACCACTACTCCAAGGAAGTAAAGGTTGAGCACCTTGCTTATGGGAGAAATGAGGTTTTACTGATTCAAGAAGTCACAGCTGCATCTGAATATTCAAAAGGTGCTTCAAGTCACACAAGTGTGAAGGCTGGTTTGCAGAACAGAGAAATGTTTAAAAAAAGCTTGGAAGCACTTTTTCTTTCTTCACTTGCCATGAATTTTTAGTTTCTACTTTTAGCTAGAGTAGATGTTGAACACTAAGGCTAAGATTACAAACCCTGCCTCTCCCTCTTTCAGCTGCATGTGCTACAAATAACACTGACCTCGAGACTATAAAAGTCTTTGTACGAAGGATCTGAACTTTTTAGGCTAAAAATTAGTTTAAAGTAGTAACATTTGAGCATAGATTTGAGCATACAATAGTAATTCTTGACCTATTAACACACCACTAAATTTTGCCTAAAAAATTTAGGTCAAGTGCACCCTTTTAAAATCTATCAAGTACAGACAAGAACAATGAACACAGGAAGGACTCAGATTAGCAAGGGCTAACTCTTCAGAAGCTAAACAATTAATTACTCAAAACAAAACCAAAAAAAAAAATAAATCTTGGAATGCCACATTCACTGCTTCAAAGTCCAAATGATCATTTTATTCCCCCCTTTCCTCTACTCCAGACCTGGAAGAAGCGCTGCAGAAGAAACACCTAGACAACAGAATTGCCCAATTTGCCAGTTTATTCCACCTTCTGAAAGGTTCAGTATTAATCTTCCACTCCTCCAAATCACCTTCTTATTAAATAGAAAAGGATTCTATACAAACTGTACATTAAACAAGCCAACACTATTCCTAAGGCAAGGCAATACATTAAGAATCAAGACTTACCCATATTGCCAATTTAGCTTTGTTTCCATCAACTGAAATAGTTTTCACCTTGAAGTCCACACCTAGAGAAAGAAAAATATAGCTGTAGTAAATGTGAAGAACTAAAATATTTGGAAGTAAAGAGGAAAAAATAAAAATAATCTCAGAGAACAAATTGTTTTGATAGGAGCAGGAAGAGTAAGTTTCATTAGCTATTCATCAGCCTTGCTCAAAACTCAGGGTTTTGATGCCTAAGGGCCTTTAGAGTATTAACTCAGTATTTTAGGGAGTAAGGCAATTACTACTTTTCCTTTATTGAAGTACGTATTCCAGGAGAAATATCCAAGTTTATAATTCAAATGGATAAGCTTTCTGTTTACTAATCATACATGTGTTCTGCTTGAGTACACCTGTGGTCTTGAGGAACAACATACTCTCAGAATAAAGAGGGAAGCTGCACTCGGGTAGCCATTTGTTGTTTCCTTATCTCAATCTGACCAAGTGCCATCGAGGTGATTATGTGGAAGTAAACCCATACAGACAGAGACTCATCTACTACACGATTGCTATCCTGTGACAGAGTGTTAGATGACAGTGATTCCTCTAACAAACACGTCAAATAAGCTTCAGATGATTTGAACACAGTGTCCCTCTTACAGGGATTGTAGCAGTATCAGGGACTCGCTAATACCATGCTCAGTGACGAACAAGACAACACAGTAACAGCTCTGGTAAGGAGGCAGATAAGTCATCTGCCTCAACGTCTGTCAATACCCCTTTATATGCACAACTTTCGACTGTAATAGCAAAGTTCTTACACTTGGACTTAAAATGTACTCACTACTAGAATTTCTGCTTTAACAATTCAAACACCAAATGTTTAAGCAGGGCCTCATGTTAAGTGTGCTGCATTTATATTCCCAACACCATGCAAATTACAAACAAGTGCAAACAGCTACCAAAATATCTCAACTTGAAGTCACAGAGGCTTAAGAAACTGCACATTGCAAGCAGATTTGACTTCACTGCAACTGAGGTTTAAAAGAGCTTTATTTAAAAAAAAAAATCCACATAATTTTCATTCTACTGTTTCACAGCTACAGTTCACTAATGTTCCAGTGCAGAACATAGCCTAAAAAAAAATAAAAAATCACTTGACACTTCAGAAAAAGAATAATACCCTTTATTTTAAGCCCAATTTTTTAATTCCCTAACTTAGCAGTAATATAATGCTTCATGCCATGTACAAGGATGGTACATTATTCTCAAGTTATGCTAACAGAACAGTCACTATTAACTTTTAAACATCAGCTCTTCAAACTTTACCTAGTACACAGAAGACTGCTATGCCAGCAAGTTGACTCAAATGGATGCTAAAGAAGATCCTATCCTGCCAAGTTTTCATCACTTAGCAGTAACTTTTAGACTAACAGAATCTCTTCTTCCAATGCAATTGTCTATTTCTTTCCCTGAACTGTAAAAATCACCATTGCTCTGCCAGGATATCCAACAACTCACAGAGCATTTTTATCCATTAGTCTGACATCAAAACATGTACGTGTAGATATTGCAAGTCTATCAGATACTTATCCTAACAAAGTAAAAGTATGTCATAGTACTTTCAAGGAGGAAAACTTTTTTTTCCTTAGGAAAAACATACTGGGTGTATTTTGAAGCCACAGTATCCTTCTCCCATTCAGTAAATGGATTCAGTATCTTGTGCCCTCACAGTTCTGCAATTTTTATCCAATGAAACATGCACATACACCTTTATGTTAGCCTTGCTGCTGGCTTAAAAATTAAAAGATAACACTTTAAATTCTGCATGAGCAATGCAAGTAAATTAAGAAACTAAAATAGCGAATAAACCTCATTGGTTATAGACTGTTGAAAAGCCTAAATATGAAAATGAACCAACAGCATATCAAAATATACTCCTTAAAGTGATCAAGTGGCAACTATAATTCTGGTAAACCAAGGAGCTCAACATACACAAATACCAATTAACAGAATAAAATAACTAGCTTTTTGATTATCAATCTGCAGTAAAAGAGGACAAGTAAAAAAAAATGCAGGGCTCAAGAAAGTCGTCTTAAATTTAACACTGAAATACAGATGTGTTTGTGTGACAGGAATCAGTTCTGAGCTCACAAGAGTGACATTTCTACCTCTGACCACAGAAAGCCAACAGTACTTTCCATCATTCCCATCATGCAGCCAGAAACAAGAGAGGACTCCTAGACTGTACTCCTGTGTGTTGGCACCTACTCCCCAGCCAAATGGAACCAGCACTACACACTAACTTACTAGGCACTTACAGTCTGCAAGGAATTGCTCTGTCAACCTTCATACGGCTCTCACACTGAAGACAGTATGTCATGCTGTATTTACAGGAAATGCAGAATCAGCTAGAGTGTATTATTTGTGTTGTAGGTAACTGAGAAGTTGGAGAGCATAGAGCTGGAGGACTCCACATGCAAGGAAGGCATTTGTTAAGAGACATCAGATCTGTATAATCCATTACTTCACTTATGACCTAGGAACTGAACACTTATCTAGAATCTCTCATACAAAAGGCAAGCAAGTAAAGACAAGCATGAGCAGCAAGGACAACAGAAAATACTGGTGTATGGATACTCTGATAAGATCCAGGAGATGAAGCCTAGTGAACAAGTTAGACTCAAGAGAATGCAAGAAGGACAGGTGATCTGCTAGACTGAATAAAACATGATTAATCCAACTGAAGCCCAAAGTAAAATTATCTGCCCAAACCAGCTTATTTATCTGAGAATATCACAGGATTTTTACAAAATTCTGAAGAAAAAAAGCCCCCATAAAATAATAGTTTAGGATTTAATTTAAATTGTACCAATTAGGTTTGTGCAAGCTGTGAAGATAAGGTACATCTCAACAGGTTATTCCAAAGGACCAGTTGTGCCACAGCCAAGGCTTTCCCCGCTGCTGTGGTTTTGTGTGCAGTTAGTGCTGGTTCTTTGGTTTGTTTTGGGTTTTTTTTTTTTTTGTTTTTATATATATAATGCTCACATTCAGCATTCATCCTTTTCCACATCAGAAACAGAGCAGGGTAGGACTTGCCAGTATATCCTACTACTGGCAGGGTAGGATCTGCCAACAGTAAACCTTGAGTTATTGCTATTTAACAGCCAGCAATTAGCTCCCACACAGGCTGCTGCACATTTTGACAAATCCCAAAGAGGAAGAATTACTTCAGGAATTAATTCTTTATTTTCTCAAGTAGCACTCTGATGTCAGTTTTTGACATTGGTAAAGAATATTACATATGAACATCTAAATGAAAAAAGCACACACAAACCAAAACAATAAAGACAGATGCCCATGCTGAATCCAAAACAGTTTACTGGTATCCAAAACATTAGGAAAGCTAAAGTAGCTATCGTGCACTAACTTCCCGGCCCACATGGGTGATGTACCAAGAAAGTAAGGTGTTTTGAAATATATACAGTGCCAAAACTTCAGAGTAGAATGAAAGATTGACAACTTCACCACCTGCTCTGCTCCATTCCTGTTTCCTTCCACCCTGTACTTCCTCATGAACTGAGATAGGGCTACTTGCACAAGTTCATCTTTTATGAGCAATGAAATGAACAAAACCAACATGTTCCTCCCCTCAGCTCAGTCCTTTACATGAAACAGTACTCCTACTTTTCATTAATTAATATTCATAAAGAAATAGAATAGTTTAATGACTTCTTAATCAGTTAGAGCTGGCTTTGTTTACAAAGAGCTGAACTCAAGGAATAAAAAATGATACAAGTCCTTAACAAGAACTCTTCCTACAGAGATAGTAAAAAAATCCAATTGAAAAGCATTGTGTGAAAAAGTCATCTCTATTTTCCATTACATCAGTTATTAATTTGGCACAGAACTGCATCACATTCTTAGAAGTTTAATTTTGCTTCCTTTGGTAACCATGTACATAGCTGAGTAGATGAAACAAATACACTGATCTGGAACGAACAACCATCTAAATTCTAGGTCACTTCTCCAACACAACTGACTTCACTGTTGGTAGGCATCATACCAACATTGCAATGACACATCACTGTTTTGTTTTGTTCTTCAAGAAGCTCTAGATTCTTGCCTCTCTAGCTGCCAAAGAGCTGAAAAAAGCCACATTGTAATTTCCCCCCTACAGAGGGAAAGCAGAAGTCACACAGAGGCCAGTACACTCCAGTATTGTCAGGAGATGCAAAAGCTAACATCCCTTACTAAAGGGAGTCCTAAGTCATTTTAAGATAGCTACCCAATGCCATATTAGAGAGAACACAAGCTGTGGACAGCAATAATCCTATTCAAACAACTTGACAGCTAACTTGCACAGATAAATCAGTAGGAGATGCAACCGTAGCTCCTACGTTTACACTTCAGCTTGAAATGCTGGCAAACAGCGAGCTGCAGCTTGTTTCACTACAGATTTTCACTGCCCATACCAACAACTTCCATCTTCATGGTGAAGGGTGACATATCTGTTTTACTAGCTAAGTATACATTTTTTGTATAAAGGAGACAAATACAGGCCAGTGTAGTCAATGCTTTATACAAATGAGCACTGCGATCTAAAAACGTCCCCATATTATTCTTTCCTTACAGATAAGCAGACACGTCTGAACTCTGCCAGGTAGGCAAGTCTGAACAAACTACAATTTTCTACTGAAGTTGCTATAAATTTTTCTAAGGTAGCATCAGCACACACTTACCAATCGTTGCTGCAAGTTCTGGGTCAAATGTATCATCTGTGAATCGCAGCAGAAGGCTGATAGGGAGGGAAGAAAAAGAAGAGTTACTATTACTGCAGCATATCTGTAGCTTGTCAAAAGCCTATAAATCATAAGTCTGAAAGGAACAGCAAGATCACATAGCTAAATAAAACCACATCTTTTTCCATAATTTCTTAAAAAGGAACACAAATATAATACAATAGACTTGCTCTGCTAGAAGAGCCCGAGTCTATTCTCTGCATCTATTACCAAGTATGCTTTGAAAGCAAAATACCATGCAAGTTGTTAAATCAGTTGCCTGAACAGTCACATGGTCTGTTTCTCAAAATATTTTAGTTCTATCTTATTTTATTTTTGTTCTCTCAGAATTCAGTACAAAAGTAAGATTTTTTGTTTGTTTCATATTGCCTCACAAAGTATTTCTGTAAGCTTGAGAAGAAAATTCCATGTCGGCTTTTCACCCTTGAAATAACAACTTGAACTGAACACACAGCAGAACAGTAAGGACTACACCCATCAGAAATCAAGATGTAGATGGTTAAGAACAAAACTAGCTCACCACTATTTTACAATTTTCTCTTTTGTATATCAGGACTTTGACACTCACATTTTCCCCTATCCTGATGGATACATTTGCTACCAACAGAAGAACAGCTACAGCTAAGATTTACTAGCACATCACACTATAGTAGTAGGGTGCCTTGAAGAAATGCCACTGTACTTGTGGAAAATGTAAGTATTTTGACAACAAAGATTCTCAGTATACAATTTTTAAAATCATCTGTCTTATGCATCTGTGGCAAGTGTATATTAACATGTGTCAGGCAGCTGTTTGCCATGACTGACAGCTTCTATTCATTTCCAGGCTAGAGAAACAAAACGAAGTCTTATTTATTTTTTTGGCCTCCCCCCTCTGTTTTCTTTTCCTCCTCTCATCTTTTGACATGTGAATTTAGCAGCCAAGTCCTTTTGAGCATTTGGACAGACTTCTCCATTGACAGAAAAGTGACTATTGAAATTCCTTTACTTCAACAAAGCTGGGATGCCTCAAAAGTTATCCACAGACCAACATTTTTTTTTTCTCCAGCTTACTGCAGAACTCCCAAACCAAATGGTAGCTTTATTTACTAAATAACAATTTAAAAAAAAATTAAAGCACATACGTGCTTTAATTAAAGCACCTATACCTTCAGATGGTTGCATCAGGATGCTACTTAAGAGTTGCTATTTTTACTTATAACCAAAACCAGGTTCACTCAAAACAGACAAACTGTGGAACCCTCACTCGGCCACTAAAATGAAAACAGATGTTTACAAGTCTTGAGAGTGAAGCCCAGTCAGCTTCTACTTCCCCACCTTGCTATCATATGCAGATACCCTCTTCTACAAAGTGCAGCAGGAGAAGACATCATTTGGTTCAGAAAGTCAGTACTCTGACCGCTTCCTACACCACCCTAATACAAGTTTAGAATCAGATCTTTCCTACTCAAGTAAGGTAAGTCACACAAATTCGGGAAGAGTTCAATATTAAGTTCTAGTATCTGAACAACTGCAGTGTTATCATTTCATAGCAATTTTATTTCCTCTACATAGTCTCTTTTAACAACCCTTCTGATGTGAAGAAATAAGCATAGAAGTAGGTATACAAAAACACTGTGCATACTATTTGTCTCGGGCAAAATCCTTCCATATGGCCACGTATAAAAGAGATGACCTCAACTAAAAGAAATTTGCTCAGATCATGTCTGTCACCAGAAGCCTACTGTACTAAATTATCAATTCAGTAGCTAATTCAAAGGAGTGACTGACAAATTATTAACAAGTAAGGTGGGTTTTGTTTTTTGTTTTGTTTTGGTTTTGGGTTAGCAATTTACATGTTATTTATAGTCACGGTAGAAGACTCATATTAAGGTCATAAAAACATTAAATCTAACGCGACTAGGTAGTACATTCCCAGATGGCCTCCTGCATTCACACCCTACTTCCTTTATTATGATCTATAGGCCTAACAAGAAAATCTAAAGAAACAGAAATACAAAAAGAGAAAAAATGTAGCTTGCACAAAAGCCGTGAAAAGGGGAGCAGATGGGGGGGGGAAATCAACCTCAAGGTCCTTGAGAACAAGTAGAATTACTCAGCAGAACAATCGGTGGTAGAACTACTTCACTGCCTACCTTTTACGCCCCTGTTCACCCTCTACACCCAGTGCTGGGCCACTTATCACTCTACATGTACGTATGGGGGTCCAAACTAACCCCCAAGTGCTACGGAGATGTACAAGCACACCCTTCTTCACACGACACAGCAGGGGGGCCCGGATCCCCCTGTCCAGGCCGGCAGAGCTCTGCTTCGTCTTAAAATTCCACCAGGCTCTCCCCTCCGCGCCGAGGGGATGGAGGCTGGGGGGCGGGGGGAGCTGCAGAAAAGGCAGCAGCCCCTCGCAGGGGCAGCCCCACTGCGCTGCGTCCCGAGGGAAAGCGAAGTTTCTTCGCGCTCCGCAGCGGCTGCCCCGGCGAGCCGCCGTCTGGCCACGGCAGCGGCGGAACGGAGAGCGGCCCGCTGCCGCCGGGGAGCGGCTCCCCGTCCCGGGGTTGCGTGGGCCGGCTGTAGGCTTCTCCCAGGGTGGCCTGCTCCGCTGCCAGCCCGCTCTGGAAGACACCGGCGTATTGCGGCTTCAGGAAGCCGGCGTTTTCCGGGGGTTTTGAGGGAAACTTATGACCGGTTCCAGCGCTGGCTGCTCGTATGGCCAATAAACCTTAGCACCAAACGGCACTTAACGTTGCACATCGTCCCCTCCCCGTTTAGGTTTAGTCGGGTGAGCTGTGAGCTGATGATATTCAGCAGTCAAATTAAACGGGAACGTCCTTAACTATTTCACTGCTGATTAAAGCGGGGGGAGGATTTTAGGTCTCGGCAACCCACGGTGGATTTTGGCACCGCAGATAAACGGCATTAGGAGTGGCATTGTCCCTCCGCTCTGTGGAGTCGAGGGAAAGGACTCGGTTCTTGGCATCAGCACAAGCAGGGGAGAGCCAGCCTTAGAAAGTCGCGGGGGTTCTGGGCCGTCCAAAAGGCATTTGAACAGAAGCAGGTGAATGGCAGCAGAAGAACCCACCCCACATTTGGATACCTGCACAGTAGGTGGTAGCTGCATACCGGTTTGTGTCTCCAGCCGGTGACGCTTGGTCTGTAGGAAGAGTTAAGGAGAGCAGCACGGTGCTGATAGTCCCAAGTACCTAAAAATCATGAGCTAGGACCTAATGGCAACAAAAGGAATTTTGGCTCTCGTCGTCCATCACACAGAGCATTTACGAAGCTGTGATTCAATATCTTCTCCCCACAGTAGAGTATGAATCTTTTTAAAGCTGGTTTATGAGGTAATAACATGGCTGCAAGATCTGGAACTTTAAGTAAAGCACCAATTTTTGTGCAGCTCCTGACAACCTGTAAATGCTGCCTTATTTCACTGTACCTCCTGTGTAGATATTGCAGTTTGATCAGTATTTGCTTTTCTAAGATTTTGTATTCATAGATTGTATCGGGTTTAATGTTTTTGCCCTTTATGCTGCAAGGTACAAGGTGGATTTTTAAAATTAATGTTCCCAAAGTATTTGTTGTATCAAAGACAAGGAACTATGTAGATAATAGAATGAGATCAGAAATGGTGTGCAAATTTCTGGGGATAAGAGCAGACATTATCTCTGCTCCAACTGATGATGACGTGTAAGAAAGATAACGGTAGTAGTTTGGGATTTTAAAGAAAAGTTTTCTGCTGCATGGCTGTGCCAGAGTGGTAGATCAATTCCCCTCTCCTGCTCTTCCAGTATAGAGTTGTGGTCTTTCTCATACAATTTTACAGCTTCTAGGCTGTGTTTTTGACATATACTACACTATTTACGTTCAGACAAATTTCAGCAAAGCCATATATTTATATTACTTGAAAATAATGGCTTCCATGCAGCATTTTTTAAAAATACGTTTTTGTCTTGCAATAATTTTTTCAAGTCTTTTGTCTTGTTCCCTTTTACTCAACGAATAGCTTCCCTGACAGATAGAATGTGTCCAAAAAGAAAGTGCTGGCAAGAAATTTTACTTTTTGTCCAATTCACTTCAAATCAGGCTAGGATGACAAAGTGCCATCTTCCATTAAATTCCTTCCCCCCCCCCAAAAAAAAAGCTAATTTTTAAGGGCTCCTCCTCTTCCTCACTTTCTTAAAAACAAAAGGCTGAGAAATCCACTCCTGAGACAGGGATTTATCTTTGAAGTACTGACATAATCTGAACCGTAGCCATGCGAATTAGGATTCTGTCATACATATGGTGTTGCTGGAAACCAGACAGAAGAGTTTCATTTTGCAGCACGAGCTCTATATGAAGTACATTGAGCACAAGACTGGAATTCATACCTCATCAGAAAACACATAACGATTTTGTCAGGGCCACAGTCTAGAAAGAGCTCTTCACATGATGATATTAGTATTCCTTAGTGTCTATAATATACCAGGAAACCATTATTTCAGAAGAAATTGCAAAAGCAGATTGCTTGGTTTCACCCCTGCTTCCTTTTCTGCCTTCAAATCCCATTGACTGGATCCCAGAGGAGTTTCATACGAACCTAGCTGAGAATTCAGTAACTCGAGGTCCAAAAGCTGTAATACCTGCACTGGTACTGCACACACACAAAACCAAAACAAACAAAAAAAACCCCAACATATAGGAGACTTGTTTTTTTTCAATTATGTAATATTATCAAATTTCCTACAGAGCAGTACCTGTAAAGTATTGTTTCTGAGACAAAGACCTCACAGTCTTAAATTTCGGAGCTTCTGTTGCTAGTCTGCAGGGATAAGTTAGGTTTCACACTTCCAGGGCTGCAAACATTTTCTTGCTAGTCTTATTCATGACACCAGTGCACAGAAAGAGAAGTGATCAGAGGCTGCATGATGACGTTTGCTTATAAGTCTCAAGAGCTCAAATTTATTTCTCTCTTTTATCCCTTCCTTGTGCTTATGTTGTCAGTTACAAGTTGGGCAATGTACCTTTACTATCGTAAACAGTATAAGGCATAGCTAGATGTTTTTTTCCCAGAAGTTTATCACATTTCCTCTTAGTTGCTTCTCACCTTTTACCAACATTACAGGGTAACATTAAACATTTGGCAATACGTTGCACAACTTCTGCCTCCAGCTGCTTGGTCCCCTCAACAAGGCTACCCCTTTTTGCATGATCTCCCCACCAGCAGTGCTGGAGAAGAGATTCACCTGAAATACAACCACGGACTCCCCTCCCCCCTAAACTAGTTGTTTTCTTCTGCTAGATCAGTTCCCCAAAACGGTTCACTGACTGACCGTATGAACAGCTGTGCCAGCCCAAAAGGGAGGCTGACACAGGCTCAGCAATGGTGCCCGTTGAGCTTCATTTCACCTATTTCTTAAATCAGTAAGTGATCACACCTTATTGATCTGCAGAGCGCCTGCTAAATGCAAACCGTGTTCCTGCTCCCCAGGCTCCTTGTCTTCCCATTTTGGTAAAGAGAAAACAAAACTCCAGCCAACCACAAGACACTTCAGCAGATGTTTTATTGTATACAAAAATCATGTACAACAAGAAATAGCTCATTATTTCCCTCTGTTTTCAGTGGGCTTGGTTTTGTCTTTAATTAAGTGCGTCATTTATTTAGGGATTTAATTATACTGTGGCTGCATCGGTTACAGCTGGGGAAGTACAAGTCAGGACTTCTGGGTTTTCGTTTCCCAAACGCATATCCTGCTACATTGGCCATGGGAAGGCACTGCCTTAAGAAGTGCAATAAATGCTACAAACACACAACTTCTGTAATTAACCCTAGAGAAGAGTTTCTCTGGATTTGCATTTATAAAACCCATTTTGGAGCACTTTCACTTAGGCCTTTTTGCTTTGCAGTAAATAGCTCAACCACCTGAAACAAAACCACTGCCACTCAGGAAGCTTTTTAAACACAACACCTTTTAAATCGTAATTTGACAATTACTCTCAATGTCACTGGTAAGTATTCAAATATTGCTTCAGTGCTTGCAAAATCTTTGTTGATTATTCCCCAAGGGAACCAAAACAAAAACTAACAAAATCTGTAACTCAGGAAAGAGAGCAATCCTTGTCTGAAAGACTTTTGAAAATCTAAAAGTAAAACTGAAATGAAGTCAGTGTAGTTTTTGTTGCAGTACATAACACAACTTCATATTCCAGTATTTATGTATCTTAAATTGAGGGTCCCTCATCTGCCAGTTGCTTCCTGACAGTAGATACCTATTCATATACTTTTTAAACAGCAACTGCTATATTCAAAATAACAATTCTGAGATTTACAGTAGTGAATCCATGTAACTGCAGATGAATTCCACAGAAATTATGGATGCTCCAAGAACCTGGTTCATGTGCCTTACATTTAACATTAGCTATCTTCATGATTTATTTACTTTCTTGACCACATTTGCACATTAGTAATATACTTCACACAGGTCCCCCGAGAGGCAGTAAGGTTTTTACCTATGTGACTGAAGGTAAGTTAGAGTTCAGCAATGAATACTAGTCCTTACAATAGATGTTACCCACCATTTATCAAGCAATAGAAAGTTTCAGAACTTTTCCCCAAAATACTTCTTTCTGTCATTGAAAAGAAAACTCATTCAAAGGAGCATGTTTCACAAAAAAATCAGTCTCCACTGACTTTCTTTTTAGTTTCAGACTTCACTTGATGATTATTCCCAACATTTGTTTTTAAACCATTTCAGCTCAAACGTTTGTAATCTTTAGCATCGTAAGTGTGTAATGCTCAGATATTCAAGGTCTAAACAACTTATTTTGGATAGCAAAGTAATTAAACCAGTTCTGTGGGAGAAAAAAAATATATATATATATATTTTTCAAACAGCAGAACTTCCTGCAAAGTCAACATCCTTATTCTTGTTTTCCATTTGTTTTCTCTACCATTTCTTGCTTTCTGTTCATGCAAATGCTCATTGAACATGATGATAACCGAGCATACCCCCTGGATGAGTGTCCCATATATACATGCATGCATTCTTCCTTAATTAAATAATGACAGACAATTGCTTCATTAGCCATTGACCTTACATCCAATGCTCTATGTAGATAAACAGGGTTGCTCTCCATCAGGATCCTGTAATCCACAGATAAAAACTAGAAGGCAAAGCTGATAGGACTAGTATAAAAATCACAAATTTTGCTTCTGTCATTTTTTGATGCCTATCTAGTCACCCGTCATCTGCTACTCAAAGATGGAGAAATTAAAGGACCCAAACCACTGATGTGGATTATTCACATAGGTTTCAGGTATTCCGTTCCTAGGGTAATATCAGAATGCCTCAACTAGTTATCCAAGCTCCATGCTGTAGGTATGGACGAGGCTTGGATGCTGCAAGCTAGGATCCACAACGTCCAGCAACCCGTGACTTGCTAAATTGCTGAAAGAGGCACATACCTAATATCCTGCCCCTCCTATGGCTTGGGAAGCTACTTCTGAATAGGAGGGAATATGCTTTACATAACGATTCATGTTTCACAACTGAAGGTAATGATTCTTGCTCACGTCCAACCACAACACTTCCTTTCCTTACTGCAGCACGGGCTACAGCCTCCTATCTGGCTGCTCCTCTGGAATGAGTGGAATGCTGACACCAAACCCCTGATGGTGTAGGAGGATACAGCACCCAAATCTTCTATCTCCTGGGAGAGTACTCTAAACGTGTGGAGATTAATTAAGGAACAAACATCATTACCGCTTCGATCACTGGCTATATTTTTAAATGTAAAGACCCAAGGCTGCTGTGTGTCATGTTGATTCATTCCCGACAGCGTGCTCAGAGCATAGCTATCAAGTGGTCTCAGGGAAGATGAACTGGGAAATACCTCTGCTCCCTTTTTAGGGAACGTTTCTAGGCACTCAGCCCTGGCAGGGTGGAAGCACACACAGAAAGACAGCTTCCCCAGCGCTTCAGACATTTTACTGTGTTTGCTTGTTTTTTATTTTTATTTGCTTTTAGATCTGCATTTTCAGTTAATCCAGCTGTAGACAGCTAGTTTACTATAGAAGACAGTGGGCATTAGCACAAGGTTTGTTGTATTTGGCTCTTAGAACATTAAGATCAGACAGTTCCTCACAAATGACCACGGCCTCCACAGCAGCTTGATTACAGCTTGCTTTTTTTTTTTTCCCCCAAGAAAATAAAAAGAGAATGATACAAGACCTTTAGGATTTTAATAGGGTCTTGTAGGATTTTTATAGCATAAAGTTTTCACACACTCAGCCCAGAGGTTTTTTTTAACCTTAATAGTTCTCAGTCTGGATCACACAAAACTACTGAGTAGTAGCTGTAGTAATTTTTTCAAAATGAATTTCATGCTTGTTTATTTTACATTGTCTGAGAGATTTTCTTTCTCTTGTATCCATTTATGGGACTATGTGTCCTTCATTTTCTTGAGTAAGTATCAGTTTGGTTTGTATCTTATTACTGACTGTAAGATATTACATGTAAAAATTCAAGTAGATGTGAAACATTACTGGTATATGGGCATGGTCAGGCTCATGCCATCTTGTATTTTTTACAGCTTCTAGAAAATGATTATTTCTAAAATATTTTTTTTTTGGCAGAAAATAAAGTGTTTTCTATCTTATTTCAATGACCCATGGCATTTGACCACATTTACTGACTTCAGCAATAGCAGTTTTGTAAGTCAGAAGGCATCTCTGAAAACAGAAGAGTATTTTTCTTCTTGTCATGGTTTTAACCAAAAAGCCTGTTTCACTTAAGTTCTACAGAACACCAACAGTTGCAGACAATTTCACCTGCCAAATTTGACTTGTTTTATTTGAGCAGTGTTCATTTGATTGATTAAAAAGATAACATTTTAATAATTAATATTGGGGAAGTTACCTACCAGAAAGAAAGTAAAAGAAAGTTTTAATCAATATAAAGTAGCACTTTAAGACCTCCTTATTGCTATCAACCCACTCAGAGAAAAGTTGAAGGGTAGTGTGTGACTATTGTCAGTTGTACTCTAGACAGAGCTGTATGTTGTAGGACAACCTCCATACAGGCAACTATACTCTCTGTGTATTCTCATGAAGGACAATATTGGGCTCCAATACAGCCGGCACTGCAAAATCTGTCACTTCATATATTCTAATGAGATTTCCAGTCCTGCTTGTGTTGAGACAACCAGCTGAAAGCGAAGTAATTTAATATGAGCAATATTTAAAGCTCATCTTGTCAAAAGACTTTGCTACAACTCTTCCGAATCACGTTTGGTATATAAAAATCAAACCCACCTAATAGTAAAGTCAGCTTAGTGACCTTTACTACTGCAGTATCAGTCACAGCAGATGCAAAGCCTTTAAATGTTAAAACATGGACAGCTGGGGTGAAACATAAGACTTATAGGGTGACACATTAGATAAACAGGAGGCTGATGAGATGAGATAGGGTCATAAATTGCATTAGTCACACTGTTTGACAAATGATCTCCAGCACTTGCTTCCTAGTGGGGACTTTCATTGATGATCTTTAGTATTGCATTGGTAAAACTTTACTGAACTTGTTACAGTATTGCACATTTGGTACACAGTGCCAAGGAAACTTTTCTCAGAGCGAACTTTGCTGGCATGAAACTTCACATCTGTGCAGAAAGCGGGGGGTGCTGCACCAGCTAGGGCATCATGCTGCACAGTTAAAGCAGTGGTTAATTTGAGGGAGGGGAGGGAGAGTCTATGACTTAAAACAGAGACAGGACTGAGGTGGTGATATCAGACGTTTCTTCAGGAACATCATGTACCAACTGACAATGAGGTCTGCTCTGGACATTTGGCCATGTATATTTTATTGACACATGCTACATATGAATATACTTTGCAATGTAAAACAAGCTCAACATAATATTCCAAAGAAGCAATGAAGCAAAAAAAAAAGCTGGAAAGGCAAAAGCCTAAGGGAAGTATGCATTATAAAAATGGACAAAATGAAGACAATAAAACAGTTCATCACATGAACAGGATGAGACTGATTATTTAAGCATGAAGGCAGACAGAGAAAGGAAGGTTTT
The DNA here is from genome assembly GCA_027560015.1 of Chloroceryle amazona. NCBI lineage: Eukaryota > Metazoa > Chordata > Aves > Coraciiformes > Cerylidae > Chloroceryle > Chloroceryle amazona. Next base: position 15,914 of record JANHFX010000994.1, on the reverse strand, counting down.
TTAACAGTAGCTGGTCAGCATTACAGGTTAAGTGAAGTCTTATACATTTAGTTTAGTGGTCCATCTAGAAAATGGGGATAGAGCTATGAATTCTGAGAGCTCTATTTTTGTTAACCAACGCTGGGAGACAGTATGGCTAAACAGTACTAAGGGAAGGCAAAATGTTAACTGTAAAAGGACATAATACCAAGAAAGGACTGTTGGGAAAAAAGCCCCACAGTATGAGGGCAACCAGCACTCTGTGCCAGGCTAGGTGACTGGTGTGGAAGTTCTGCAGAATGCAGCCTGGGAGGTGCCCATGTCACATTGTTTCCACCTCCCTCTGAGCCTTTGCAAACAAACCTTCATGGCCTGTGAAAGAGATGCCAAAATGCTGTACTGGAAATACGAGTTCCACACACATAGTGACAGAGCAAGACAAACAGAGCAATAGAAACAGAATTCCCTATCCTTCCAAATATGTATCTGTAATAAGGTGAGAAGCTCATGTAAACACATATTATACGGTGTGGGGTTTTATCACTGTTTGTTTGTTTGTTTTCTTTCGGATATATGATAACAGAAAACTCAAACTTCTCTGTTCTACAGGACTCTGTTCTCCAGAGAGAAGACACTTGGGTCAATGTAATAACCAAATTAAACATCTGTGATTCAACGGGTATATCTATTAATTCATGCAATGACAAGAGTTTGGAACTTCACTAGGGGAATTCAGTGGAGGGAAAACTTTGGCTCTGGGGTTCATACTTAACGACCAGGTTGTATGGTGCAAGAGGTCATGGATTTGAGGATTCGTCTGGAAAAGTCTGAGATGAAGGCACCTGTTTTTTCAGAAACAATGTTGCTTCTTCTGATCCCATCAAAGTTTCTTCTTCAAGCCCGCTACCTTTTTAGAGTGACCTAAACTTAGATTAATTTAGATTCATGAATGATATGGGTCTATTGTAAGGCACATCCCTAAGACTTTCACAGATGACCAGGGGAATTACTAAAGGCCAGCTGAGATGCCTTTCAAGCTCACTACTCCCCTTTCTCTGTAGTGGAGCTTGGACCCACAGCTCATCGCTACGCCTGTTTCACTGCACAGCAGAGCCTACAGGGTAGTAGCCTGCCTCTGACAAGAGTTAGAACTCATTTCCTTCCCAGCTGCTTACAATTGCAAATCTTTCCAACTCAGTGTCTTCCCTTTTCTAGCCCTGCCAGACAGACACCCTTATGACAAAGCAGGAAAAGAAAAACTAAGGAAGTAGATGGTATCAACCCATCTATTATTACTTCTTAGGAAGTTGCAACACTTTCTGGTTCTGACGCAGATATGACTGCTGCAGCATCAACACATCAGATGCCCCTTTCATGGACTTTCTGGAAGCTTTCAAAATACAGGCAGTTAGAAGCCAGGGCAGTTTATTGCACCAACTAGGTATGGGGTCTTTGGCTTTGCAACGTATAGAAACTTGTATCCTCCTCTTCTTCTTCAAGGCTCTTGCACTTTCATCCACAGTGCTGAACTTCAGTCCAGCTCCCCAGAGCGGCTGTGCAAAGAGCATGGATTATGGCAAAGGAGCAGACAGCAGATATGAACTGCCATAGCTGGAGCAGCCCTGTTTCCTCTGAATCTGCAGCAAAGTGCTGCAGCCCAGTGCCAGAAGACCAGTTCTACTTATCAGCAAACACAGAAAAGAGCGTAATTGAGAGAAAACCATAAGTGTTGGGATTGTTGCTAGTACAAAAGTTATTGCTCAGGTCTGAGTTTAACGTGAGAAAGATCTCTAGCAATAGACCAGCTTTGATGACATGTGAGCTGTCAAACCTTGGATTTCTTACCTTTCCATGAGGAAAACGGGAGCAGAACTGCTGTCATATTGCCACATATGGTGTTCACACTGGCAGTAATTCTACCTTCTCCTATAATGCCCCTTCACTGTTTCAACACTGAATACAGTAGAAAAATGCAGGTTACTAGCAAAAACAAAAATAGAGAACTACTCCCAACATTAAAGAATTCATTTTACTAGGCTAGATTAACTTGTAATTGAAGATTCAAGCTATTCCAGGATGATGGCAATTGTTTGAAAACACTCTTTTCTGAGTGTGTGCATGCATTGCCATTTAGGTAGTGCCACTCCTTGCATAAATTATATTTTGCATAATTACAGGCAGTTTTGCAAAATATTTATTTGTAATCTTTGGTGCTTGCATAGTGCATATTTTTTGTTTTGTTTTGCTTGAGAATGTTTGTAATATCCTCCTGTTGTAGTTAATTAAATGGGGCTAAGGACTGGTTTCTGCAATACCATGGAAAAAGGTCTGGAAGTTTGAGTATGCATGAATTATTTCTTTCTTCTGCTTCTAGGCCCTCCACGATTCTCAACTACATGTTTGCTCCTGGAAGACATCCCCACAGAAAAGCAGCTGGCTGGGGCTGTGTGTACATATCTCGGATACAAAGTCCAGCAATTTTCTTCAAAGTGCTGATGAAAGCTGGTTTGTGCTAAGACAGCAGACTCTGCACTGAGGCACATGCAGGTGCTCCACCCCAACAGGCCATCTGCAGCCGGGACAGGACAGATGGGACAGCTGGAGGGGCTCTGCCTTGAAGAACCTCAGTGCAATTTGCCAGGCTATCTCTGTCCTCATTCCTGGACTGGAAGAGTGGGTGAACTGCTCATGGCACAAAGCATGGATACCCCAGCTTTGTGGGCTTCAAGGGAAGCCACGGTGGTTTTGCTAGCTCATAGTATTAGATAGGAAGATGAGCACAAAGAGAACACATGAGATGTTGCATATGTAGGGGGATTAATAGGGCGAGAGACACAACAGAAGGAAAATTATGATCTAACATACTGCACATCATGTTTACAATTCAGCAAGACTTTCATGTTCAAATTCATATTTTGTAGGCATTTATCTCTTCCTTTTCACTAGATGCCAAAAATCTTAATCATTTTTCCCATGTTATGTTCCCCATTTCCTTTTTCCCTGTGGGTTGTTTCTTCACATTTTCTGAGTATTTGTAAACCTCAATTTGACAAAAGCTCATTCTTCATACATACCAGGTTGTAAAATAGAGACAACTGTTGCTAAATCTCACAGATGTAAAGATAGATCTAAAACTGAAGTAAAAGTTTTGAATGGCTGCATCTTTTTCATATATGGATAAATCTCATCATAAAACTATAAAGAGTATTTGTCCTGCTGTCCTTCCCAGTTATTTAGTTTATTTAATACTGGATATATTTTATTTCCAGAGTGCCTTTCCCACACACAAAAGCCAAGGTAAAAGAGAAATATTCAGTTGCTAAATAGTAAGAGGATATTTATAAAAAACAAAGCTGCATTCAGCAAAGCATTATTCATTTAGATGGACGAGTTGAGAGATGTAATTAATTCTGGCTTTAATATAAACTTGTACATATATGATTAAGAACCCCCACAAATAGCCAAATTAGACTTTTAACTTGACTGTGCAAAGTTTGCAACCTGTCTGTTTTGGTAGACATCACAAGCCTGGTTTTACTAGTGTGTTAGCTGTACAACTCTGGTGTACAACAGCTTGCATGGTGTAGAAGGGAGGTGATAGCTGCATTTCTTTATATGACTAAGTTACTCTGTCACGAACCTAGTGTATACAAATTAAGATGAAGGACAAGATTCTTCATTCCACCCACAAGAAGGAGTAACTCATTTGAACAGAGAAATATTCAGAGATAGCTTGAAGGGCGTTTTGAACTAGCACAAACATGTTCATTTGGTGACAAACACTCCTAAGGTTTACACACTCCTGCATGGCCTCCTGTGAGGACAATTCTAGCTAATTAATTGGCAGACTGGATTTCTTTTTCAGCTTGCACAGTGATGGGAAATGCATGGATGTGACACAAAAAAAAAAAAAAAACAAACAAAAAACAAACCTCCTTCTGCAGGAAATAGATCAAAATCCCCAGAGAAAAAAAGAAATCTGGACACTAGATGCTAGTTCTATTTGGTGGTTGTTACAGTCAAAGCACAGTGCAAGACTTATTGCACAGCAACTAGTAGCACAGCGCAATTAGTCCTTCTCCCTGTTTCAATTTCCCACACAGAAAGAAGAGCTAATGAATGGGCTTTGCTTCCTTCACACTAATATCATCTGCTCTGCTAACACTTTTTCCACTTATGAAAGTGTTCTTTATAATAATAAAATTTCTCAGCTTTCTTCCACCCTCACTGTCCAGCTCTCAGTGAGATCTATGGCATGGCACTCTGTGGTGACATATGAGATGCAGTAACAGCTCATCTAATGTGTTCTTTTTGTTTCAAAAGTAAAACACAATTTAAAACACACAGAAGTCAACTTGAGCTCACAAGTTGTCAGCAGCCAGCAAAAGAACAGCAACCTACAATTCAGGTAATTGAGAGTCTTATGTTTTGTAAAAGCATAATTACTCTGAGACCATTAATACCTACAGCTTGGAAAAACATCTCCAGACAGCTTTCAGAGAAAGGTATGACTTGCCTTAGTACTGAGGCTTCTTTTTGAGGAACATGTGGAATGGGATTTTCAAGCCATCCCCACTAAAATTTATTTTTTAAATAAAACAATTCACATTATAAAAGTTTCAGAAAAAATGGTCAAAGGATTATTTCCTGGACTCTTTTATCAGTTCTCCTTCAAACAGATTTTCAACAACTTTGCATATTTTCCAAACCTTTTCAATTTTGACAGAACTGATGCTGCATTAATAAAAATAATCTCTAAACAAGCTACACTAAAGATTCCATCTATTGTATTTGCCATACACGTTTCTATTTCTTTCTTTAAGTTTACAGTTCCTAGGCAGCCTCATGTGCATTTAGAATAGGAACATAAAAACAATGGCAATCATATGGGGAGGTTTTAGGTCAAGACTTTTTTTCATGTCTGCAGCAGTAATTAAGTATTTTTAAATATTCTTGGTAATATTGCTCAAGTAGCTATTTATACCTGAATGAAAAATGCCAGGAAAAAACAAAACAAAACAAAACAAAAAGAACCCAGCTGTGCTGGAGTAAATGTTAAAATCCATAGCAGTTTAGAGAGCCACTGCAGAGCAGCAAACCACTGAAAGGAATCACTAAGTGAAGAAGCCTCTTTCCCTCCCTTCAAGTCTTTTCCCTGGGAGAGGAGGTTTTTAAAGCTCTCATTATAAAATGAAAATATTGAAAGTCTTTTGCACTTGCTAAGCCAAATGTACTGTAAGAACTGCTCTTGGATACAGGCACATCTCTGATTAGCACTGTATATCTCAAACCTTTTCTATGTCAGCTGGTATTTAGTGCATTAGTTTCCAACTGTGTGAGAAAGGTGGCAGTGAAGTTCTTGATGGAGCAAATTTCTTAACTGATAAACGAAATTCATGAGATGAGTCCAACCAAGGAGCTTTAAAACAATCATCAACTTACACATATTCACTGTTCCTTAAAAGGACTAGTTGTTTGACTTGTGACTTCTATTTACCTTGAGGAGTGGTAAAATGTTTTTGATTCAGTCCAGGGACTAAACTTTCAGAATACACTGGAAATCTCTCAAGTTATCAGGCTTAGTTAAAAAAGGCACATGTACAGCATTTATGTAGTGTTTTGACAGACTTTATTTTCTGCTTAAGTGATTTGGTTTCCCCTGGATACATATGGCCCTCTCTTTGTTATGCAGAACTATAATTGTGCAGAAAGAGGATGAAGTCATCAGCTAAACTGTGATACATTAATTAAACAAGTAATTTCAAAGAGCCTTAAATAAATGAAAAGTAACACTGGATTCTCACCTACTTCAAAAGTTATTGGGCGGTAGCTGTGCGTTTTCTGAACCACGTCGCCACGCCTATGACAGGCAACACAGGCTGAGAAAGCAACATAGCACCTGCTAATAAAAAGAAACACTAATAACATCAAACAAAATAGCGTAACCATTACATTAAGAAAAGCCAGTAGCCTTCAGAGTTTTGTACCTACCAAAGTTTCAGATTCAGGGAAGTTTTTTATGTCTTAATTGCTGTAGGAAAGCTAACTAATTGTATTAGATAAGAAGGATGAATATTAAAGAAGCTGGCAACAAATTTCAAGATCTAGATGCTTAAAATATTTTGTTTGAATAAAAGTTACTAACTAACGAAGAGGATATAGCAGTACAGTGCAAAAGAGAACAGCAAGTTACAGGACTTCTTAAGAGAGACTGTCCAGCACAAAGATGCAGGAGGTCAGTGGCCATCTCGAGGATTGTCTAAAGTAAATCAGTCAGTGCATACATTATCTCTGAAGCCTGTTGGTGACCTCTCCAGTCCAGTTTTGGGTAAATCCCACACTGTGAAGTTGGTAAGACAATCCCAGATATGGGTGAAGGTGCACCCACAACTTCAAATGCCTGAGCAACTTCAGTGTCATAGATAAAACTGAAAAGGCTCCCTGTCGTCATCCTGTGAGGCAGCTGGGGGGACAGCATGTGGCAGGTCAGAGGGCCTGCACTTGAAGAGAAGTCTCAGGAGCATGTGCAAAGGCACAGTCATTCAGTGCTTTCTGAATACAGATTTTATTACTCACAGCTGACAACCACAGGCAGAACAAAGCATTAGTCTGAACTTAATGTCATATAACTTGCCTGGTGTAAGCATGATTGAGAAGACCCCAAAATGTCTGATGCAATCACCTACAATATTCTTGAAAAACAGAAGCCAGCTGTGACAGAGAACCTCTTATAGAAGATAAAGGACAGACTGATATTCCTAAGAAGAGCTGACTAAACTGGTGGTGCACAAATAAGGTACTGGGCACACAATATGGTCATAACTCACCACCTTTTCTGCAGCAGTTCTGGAAGAGACAGGGTATGACAGTGGGTGAAAAATGGTACCTCTCTCTGCATCTGTGATTGGAATTCTGTCAGGAAAGCCCCAGACCTGGCAGCCAGCGTCCAGCACTGAAAACTGGGACCACAAATGCAAGTCCACCCCTCACATACTGCCAAGGGCTTCAAAGACAGTCTTCTTGTCTCTCTCATAAGCCTTCTCTGACGGGTAGCAAAGAATATCTGAGTTGGACTTCTGGTCAGGAATCCTCTGCAACATCCTCTTTCTCTCTGCTGACTACAGAGGGAGTCGCTGGAAATTAAAGGTCTTAATTTTGTGAAGCAAAATTAGTCACCAAAAGCTAGGGAATGTGAAGTCCTTATCCTTTCCTCAAGACATGTCCCTTGAGCAGAGTAAACAGATTTTTAAGGTTTTTAAAAAGAGGTTTTTCAATAAATCAGTGTTTGAGATTTAGCCAAAGACCCTTTCCAAAATTTTAAAAAATGTTGACCAACAAGACCTTCTGTCAATAAGAATGAAAGAGACAATCCAGAATCTCCAGGCTGAGTAAACTACAAACTCTGGAGGCTTTGTGGTGACACTATCTCTTGCTGTGATAATTCTTCTCTGCTGATGCTAGTAAAACACTCAAAGAACATTATTTATGCTATTGTTTATTGATGGACTTGTAAATGCCCCATTCTAGGCAGATTCACGAAAAGGGTATTATCTCTGTTTAGGAGAAGTTTTAAGTCAAATAAGTTTCCTAAAAAATCAAAACTATCCTGGTAAGCCAGTTTTTTAATACTATCATGGCTCTACTGTAGTACACTCCACAGAGGCTATAGGGAGAAAGTTGTTAAAAAACACTGTTTACTGTTAACCAATGAAGACAGCAGGGGGAGGGACTCCTGGCACAAGGCAGGATATAAGGAAGGAAAAATAAGAGTATATTTATTGTTTTTATTCTGTAATACGCTGTATAATCCAAGTAGCTGATGATGCTATTTTCCTGGCAGCAGAGCAAGGAACTAGTGTAATTAGAAGCTAGAAATGATCATATGAAACATACAGTATATGTTACAGCTTTCTGAAATGCTATGGCAAGATTCAAGGTTATAACAGAAGATTGTGGAGAAAGCACTTACAGGTGTAAGAAGGAACAACAAAACTGGGAACACTGGTAATTTCTTCAGCTTTCTCATGGGCAAAGTCAGCCACTGGCAGTCACTAGTCCTACACATTGTCCTCTGAAGCTGGTGGGAATGTTACCACTCAGAGTTGCTACAGGACAAAATTTGAGATCAGCCCTGTCCATCTAAGCTATCTCTATAAACTCCCCCACGAGCGATGGGCAATGGCAAGGCTGTGCCTTGTCTTGATAACAACTTTTTTAGTTATCACTTTGCCCAGCAAAAAAAGCAGTCAGCTGAAATACAGCATATAGAGAAATCAGTGGGATATATTTATTTCTCAGCAGACACATTTCAGATATATCTTCTGTCTTTTATCATTTTCTCAGTTGACAAGTTCCTCTCTAATGTGGTGGTAAAATTGAGAAAGATAGTATTTTTCTTTTTTTTCTTTCTTTTTTTTTTTTTCCCAGTACAGCTTAGCATAGAACAATGTATCAAATGCAAGTTTAGAAAATATTTGCAAATGCATTCCCCTTGGGTTTAAAATTGTGGACTTAGGTCAAGGTTTCTTGAGAAGGGTGCACATCACAGGTGCTCTAGAAATGGTACATGGACAACTACATATTGCTACAGAGTGACAAGAGAAAGACTTCCTCAGGAGCACTAGTATTTTTAGCTCAAAGCACTGAGCTCTTTACTAGACACTGTGAGTGATTAGCTGACTAGTTTGCAGCAATGCAACCAGGTTCCTGGAACTATCTGGAGTTAATACCTGCTTTCAGGATAAAAAGAAATTGGCCTCACACAATTCAGTCTGGGCAATTTATCCCCAGACTAGTAATTTGTGTCCCAAATGCTCTGAGATTTTCATCAGTGTAATTGGTCATAACCATTCAGTATTTATCATCATAGCCATTTATCATAATAGCCATTCAGTATTTATAGGAAAAAAAAAAACAAACAAACACGTCAACCCCCCCACCCCCCGTCCCCCAAAGCCTAGCATTCTAACTGCGAAGTATTTTCGTGTATAATTAGCATTATCATTAACAACCTAGAAATGCAAATTCCCACTTCTGAGTGCAAAAGAACCATAAGCAATCAAGATTAATATCCAGGTTGTTAACTGAAGGTAGCCTCTCTGCAAGAACCTCTTCTCCCTGTGCTGGGCTGCATACTACCCTGGATTACACAGCGCCAATCCCATGAGCATCTGCATGTCCTGTACTTGCAGGAGACACCAAGCGTGGCTCCTGTCACAGCCCAGCTGGCACCCAGCTCTAGGAAGAGACTTAGCAGCATATTTCCAAGGACTTGAGCTGACTGATGCCACTTGCCAGGATCACGACTGCAGGACTGCAGTTAGCACAGGCAGCACCTGCCAGGTCAAAGACTGAGGAACAGGTCAGAGACCTAAACCAACATCTTCACCAAACAGAATACAGACCTATGTGCTTTAATAAACATGTTGGAGGAATAAAATATTAATTTCTCAGTAAATCTGCATTTTTTTTATGTAATTTCCCTATTATGGTAATGCAGCTATAGAAAAAATACTGCAGAGGGTACAGCAGACATTTCAAATTGCCACAAAAATTTATTAAAAACCAATTAAATTGTATTGCTTATTTTAAGAAATGTAATTAATAGGTATAATTAAGGCTTATGCAACTCCTTATTTCCACTTTGCTGAAACTAAAAGGAATCCTCGTATATACAAAACTACTTAGAATCTATCCTTCCCTTCCTAAACCCATACAAAATTAGCAACAGAACAAGGTGGAATGGCTTCGAACTGCAACACGGTAGGTTTAGACTGGACATCAGGAAAAAAAATTTCATGGATAGAGTAGTCAGACACTGGAATAGGCTGCCCAGGGAGGTGTCTGAGTCACCATCCCTGGATGTGTTTAAGGGTCGTTTGGATGTGGTGTTGGGGGATATGGTGTAGGGGAGAACTTTGTAGAGTAGGGCTGATGATCGGACTCCATGACCCCAAGGGTCTTTTCCTACCTGAATAATTCTGTGATTCTGTGAAAATTATTTTAGGTCTTTATAAATAACTGCAATTCTGTATCTGTAAAATGGTTTCAGAGTTCAGAGAAACCTACAAATATATTATGGTATAAAGGATCCTTAATTATATCAAGGTATTAAGGAAACAGAACTTTTTAAAGAACTGGATTCATACTTTGGAAGACTCTTCTGCAAGAACGGAAAACTATAAATGCCATCACATTCAAAAGACAGTAGAAATCTCTCACTTATAATCTCAGTTCTTTGATTAAGGTTTCTACTAAGCTGTTCTAGACACACATGCAATATACATATATACAGCGGTTTTTTCCCCACTGCTACAGAAAGGAGAAGAAAAATGATGCATGAAGAATTTAAAATCAGCAGGGAGAAGCACTGATAGAAATGGTAGGTATCATACTACCTGAAT